>BDUI01000257.1:147513-161370 GCA_002335545.1 Apodemus speciosus
AATGGACTTTTACCTAATATTCATTTAAAATAGATTTAATATCCCCTTTTATAAAAATTGTTTTCTGTATATAAGTGTTTTGTACATTTGTATCACATGTCTGGTGCCCAGAGAGCTTAGAAGAGGACATTGGTCCCCTGGAACTCGAGTTACAGACAGATGTGAGTTGCATGTTATTGCTGGGAGCAAACCTCTGTCCTCTGGAAGAGCAGCAAGTGGTTTTAGCCTGGGAGCCATCGCTTCATCCCGTAGTTTAAGGAGTAATAGTTGCTATTGGTTTGGGAAATAATCCTGAATTATATATAAGCAGTTTCCTTAGTGTTCAGATTGAATTCAATTAAATACCCCATTGGTATCTGTTTCTATATGGTTTTCTCTTAATTTGTTATATTGTATACTTGTGATACATTACTAGAGTCTAGTTGCCAGCAAATATTTTTAAATTTTGTATTTATATCTATGAATGAAGCTGATTTGATGATATTCGTTCTTTGTTTCCTTACTGTGGGGCCTTCCTTCTTCCTTTTCCATCTGGATTGTTATTAAAATTATGTTGACTTCACAACAAACCACAGTACTTCTCTTTTTTTCTGCAGTGGGAATAGTTAGACGACTTTGTTATTGTCTCTTCAAAGTTTCATGCTAGTTTGCTCTAATTCTATCTGGTGTTGGCCCCTAGTTTAGGTGTGTGTGTCTGTGTGTGCACATGTGTGCGTGTATGTACATGTGTGTGCGTGTATGTACATGTGTGTGCTTTGCTGTCTTCATTTCTAGATTTTTTTTATATTTATGTATGTATTTGGGGGAAATGAGGCATATGCTCCTCGTGTGCTGAGATTAGTGAACAACTTGTTGGAGCCTCTTTTTCCTTTACTGAGTGGATCCCTGAGATCTAACTCTAGTATTCAGGTTTGGATACAAGACCCTTGCAACTATGAGCCATCTAGCTGGCCCTATTGCTGGATTTTAGTGACATCAATTCTAGTTTTTATCCTGTTTTGGTAATATATATAGTGTAATATGTAATTGTGGTCTTTTTATAGTCTGTATCTGTGCTTGTGCCTTCTTTTTATGTCTGTTCTCATTTCTTTAGTTGGATTTATATGAAGAATTTGTTTTTGTCAGTCATGGTGGCAAATTCCTTTAACTCTGAAGCACTAGGGAGGTAGAGGCAAGTGGATTTCTGTGAGTTAGAAGCCAGCTCAGTCTACATAGTGAGTTTCAGGACAGCTAGAGCTATGTAGTGAGACCCTCAAAAACAGAATTTATTTCAAAGATTTAGCTTTTAGATTTACTTGTCCTTCTATTTTTAAAATAATTTCATTTCTTTTTCTCGACCCTTTTTTTTTTTAAGGATTTTTTTTTCCACTTGTTATTTTTAGGGCCAAAACTTCTTTCATTTATTACATCCAGACTGCAGTTTCTCAACTTTCCTCTCCTCCCAGTCTCTCCCTTCCATTTCTCCTCTCCCTCAGATCTACTCCTCCCAGGGGTATCCAAGTTGTGATAAGACTAGGTACCTCCCTCATTAAGGCTAGATGAGGAAAAGGGTCCCAGAAGCAGGCAAAAGGGTCAGAGAATGCTCCCGTCCCTACTATTAGGAGTCCCCCATATACACCATAACATATATGCACAGGATCTAGGTCAGACTGATATAGGTTCCCTGATACTTGGTCTAGTCTCTGAGCCCCCATGAGCCCAGATTTGTGGGACCAAATTTCTTTATTTGCACTGTTACTGATAAAAATATGTAAAACTCAAGTTAGAGTTTGTCCTATAAATATGGACATCCGCATCTCTCTCAGCCCAATTCCATTGGCTCCTAGAGAAAACTTGTGGATTTTGCTTTGGGGATTTCCTTAATCCAAGAGTTCAGGATTGTTCCAGCTCTCTGAGAGTTTGATTCTTTTCACCTTTCCAGAGTGTTGATTACAAAAATCTTTCAGGCTGGACATGGTGGTTCATACCTTTAATCCCATCACTCCGGAGATAGAGGAAGGCAGATCTCTATGAGTTTGAGGCCATTCTGGTTTACATAGCAAGTTTCAGAACTGTGAGAAACTATCTCTAAAACAAACCTTAAAAATTAAAAATTTCACATTCTATTAATACTTTTAAAATGTAGGCTATGTGGTTTTATTCATAACCTGCTCCATAAAGCTTCTGTATATCGGTTAAGCCAGACTGGCTGTTTTACTGTCTTTCTGCCCTTGGAATACTGTTTAAGTTGATTTAGAATTTTTCCTTGTCTTTGCTTTATGGTTTCATCTGTAGTTAAGTATTTGGACAGGACTCTGTTATATCTTCCTTACAAAAATTTTAAATGATTATTTCTTAATACTTTTGCATTATCAAGAGTTAATATGATGGCCTATACATGTGTATTTGGAATACAACTGTGTTTCCATGGAATCCCAACTCTATTCCATGTATTAACTGTTAAAGAAGTTAGATGTCATTTATTAAAATCAAGATAACTTCACAGTCTTGACCTTTCTGACCCATGGAAAGTGATAAAAACAGTAAGAATTTGATACTGCAGGCAGGGATAGGGTGGGGATTAGAGAAGGAGCTAGTTTTCCTGCTACAATAACTTTGAATTTCTTTCTTGATGTTTTTGTTCAAAATTTATTTTGATTCTTTACTGAAGACAAAACATTTTTTAAAACTATTCTTTTCTTATTTTTCCTTCACTTAAAATTCTATAATTACATTTTATAAGAGCCACATTTTGTAGAAAATGAAATTCTTAATTTTCACTGCAGGCCGTTGGCTGGTAGGAGGAGAGACCCCAGATTGTTCAGTCCTAACTCCTGTATTTAGTATTTCAAATTACACCATGAATGCAAACAGCTAATGGGAACATTTTTTTCCCTGTTAAATAGAGGAAATCATGTCGAAAATTCTAGTTCTCCATATCACTTTCTATAGCCAGGTTTTTGCTACCATTCTTTTTATTATTTAAGTTAAAAATGTTCTCCATATGCTAGTATATAAAAGCGCATAATACCTGCTTTTTAATGAGAATAGCAGTAGCTGCATGAAGGAGATGTTTTGTGTACCACGAGTCAAGCTGTTGGAAGAAAATTGTTTCTGACTAATCGCAGAAGAGCAGATGAAGCAGATGTTGTTTGCTAGGCAGGTGAATTATATTGGGGAAGTTGTAATCACTTCAACTATAAGAAATAACCATAAGCGTGAGGTGTGTACATTTATCTTAATGCATGATTTTATACATATAGCTATTTTTCCATAAAAATGGTATTAAGCTGTATATGCTGTTTTCTGTCCTACATGTTTTATATAGAAGTATATTGTTAACATTTTCTCTTGTCAAGTACTCTTCTACGATTTAAAACAACAAAAACTGTCTATTTGCCTCTGTTGACACTGACCATATTCAGTATAACTAAATTACAACTAAATTATGTTGGCTTGGTCTGATTGTTTTATTCCAGTCTGTCTTTTAAGGAGGACATCCTTTTTTTTTTTTTTTATACATTTATTTTTTTAAAATTTCACCTTTTTTTGGTCTTGATATAAGATTGTTATTGATAGTTTCCTCTTTCTGTGTATTCTGATTTGATTAAGTTGCTATTTGTTACTTCTGTTATTCATTTTTTTTAAGACTTTAACAAGACAAATACTGGCCCAGTGTTGGTGGCTCACACTAAGGCCAGCTAGGGACACGTAATAGAGAGATTCTGTCCATTAAAAAAAAGAAGAAGAAAAAGAAGAAGAAGAAAAAGAAAAGACCCACAAAATAAAGAAAAATATCTAGGGGTGGCCTTGAATTCACTTTCCTCTTGCCTCAACCTTCCCATGTTGGGGTTACAGGAATGGGCCACCATATATAATTTTAACATTTTTATATTGATTTCGGATTACTGCTTTTTCCTCTGTTAGTGGTTATCTTTCCTATTATCTCCTAACTGGACTATATTTGGGAGTCAGGGTATAGCTTCTGGCAAATCTGTATTCCATCTGACCTATTTATCTCTCCTTTAGAAGGTTTTACTTCTTTCTAGTCACTCTTGCCCCTTACTTTTCCTTTGATGAGATAGTTTAATCTACTTAGTTGTTGTCTATTACCATTTTTCAAGGATGTCCTTTCTATCTAAAGGACCTTAATTCATTCTTATGTTACACAGTTCCAGATAGCTGGCTAATGTATAGACTGGTATTTGTTTTTGACAGGAAGATTTTGTTTGGTTTTTTGTTTTTTTGTTTTTTTGTTTTTTTTTTCTTTGCCCCTATATGTTCTCTCCTGATCTAGACACTTTGAAAATTCTTTCTGTAGGTGTGCTAAATTTTTCAACATTAAAGCTTATAAAGCCAATGGAAAGGGATAACCAAGACTCAGTTCCCTGTGAAACATCATAATACTCAACTGAAGGCCCATTCATTCTTTTGCATGCCTACCTTAATTTACCTGTTCAAATATAGTGAAGTGCAGGAACCTCATTTTGTCTTAGGTACTTGAAAACATTTCCTTTGGAGAGAGAAACTTGGGGTCTGCAGTGATCATGTAAGTTAAGGTTTGGAAAAGAAACTTTCTGCTAAGTTCTGAGTTTCGATGGAATTGAAAGGCAATACACTCCCTTTTCCCCAAAGCTTCAGAATTGTGAAATTTGTGTAAAAATACAGCTCTGGGGCTAGAGAGATGGTCTCAGTGGTTAAGAGCACTTACTGCTCTTCTGGAGGACCTGGATGGTGGCTCACAGCCCTTCATAATTCCAGTTCCAAGGGATCTGACCCCTTCTGACCTCAGAGGTACCAGACAGGCACATAAACATGAAAAATTCAATTTGTCCTCTTGTAAATGTGCTTCATGTTGTACCTTTTACCCCAGTGCCAACATTTAGTTCTCAAGTTATGCTAGTGATCTTTCAGTCAGAGATGACACACATTCAGGATACAGGACTCTGGGCACAATGGTATCCTTTTCTCCTTGAAAGGCTTCAGTTAAATTAGAGATATGAAGTAGGTTGTCTTTTTCTCCCATCTCATCCCTGACGTCTAGAATATAATCAGTACTGAAAGAAAATATATATGTATATATATTTGGAACTATAGAAATGTATGTCCAAATAATTTTGTCAGCTTATTTAATTTTTTTCTTTATATTGAGTAATCCAGGCCAATGTTTGAGGTTACTGAGAAGCTAAAGAAACAAACTGATGTCACATATCTATCTTCATGGGTCAGTTCATGTTGTTAAATATGCATATACAAATTCAGACATCTGTCTTTTCTTTTTTAACAGATAGAGAAATCAAGAAAGATGTCTAAGGTAAGGTCATATAGTTCATGTATCTATGGTGTAAAGAGAAATTTCAGTTTTAAATTTTCAGATAGCTAAAAAGGATTTCTAAGATAAGTTTCTGATTTTTTATTATTCTAAAGTTTTGAGTTGCCTTTTTTACCAAATTTTTAAATCTAATATGTCAATGTATATCTTTTTTACCATCTTAGATTTTTTCCTACACTAATCAAATAGCAATTAAAAATTCTAATAATTCATATAATTAAATTAATGGTACTCTTAGGCATGCTATGTTGGTTTAGATTAGCCCTTATAAATTGTTCCAGAGCTCTGATATAAATTAAATTAGTTTTAAAGGACATAAGCTGAGAAAGTGGAACTTGCAGTTAAACTGAAGGGTATCATTTTGCTTTGCCTTTTATTTTTGAGGCTATGGGTGCTTATTACTATCCAGTGAAAAGTCGTAATATCAGTTACTGGTTTTTATGCAAATAATTTGGAACAGAGATTAAATAAAAGAGCCATTATTCTACCACCCAGAAATAATCACTATAAAAGTTTTAGGTATATTTTTGTATGTGTGTACATGTGAATGCATTAACATTTTTTTCATGTTTAGTATGCTATTGCATAAATTGTAGGATTTAAGGTGTGGGGGAGGCTGCGTGAGTGCATGTACTAGAGTTCAACCTTGGGAATCATTCCTCACTGTCCATCAGTGTTTTGTTTGTTGGTTGGTTTATCCTCCCTCCTCTCTCTTTTTATGTGTGTCAGGGGGAGGAGGCAGAGAGACTGAGAGACAGACAGATCTGTCAGTAGCCTGGAGCCTCAACTATCAGTCCGCCTTCACTTGTCCAGGGCTAAGGTCACAAAGGCTTAGCACCATGCCCAGGCTTTTCGGTTTTGTTTTTAATTTGCTTTCTAGTGATTGACTTCAGGTTGTCAGACTTGCGAGACAAGTCTTATCTTCTTATCTCCTACATTGTGGTTTTACTGTTTTTGATTTACCACATCTTCCATCATCTTCAGTCTTACCAGACATCCTTTCATCAAGAATGTTGATGTCATCGATGAGGCAGTGAGGTTGAAACAGGAAGACTGCAAGCTCCAGACCAGCCAGCAATATGTAATGAGCCTGTCAAAACAAATAACTAGATATTTCAGGGTAGTCTGCTCTGGGCTTAGTCTTTTTTTGTCTGATAATTTTTGAACCGGAAATCTCAACATTCCTAGATTCCCTGCCTTTCTCTAGATAAAGTTCTGTGCCATAAGAGGAAGGATAGCAAGAAATGTCTTATTCCCAGATGTTTTCAGAGTATCATTCCTGATACCAGGTTGTAGGTTAGTGTTAGCTAAGTGTTCAATGAGAGGAGTCAGTTTTCTGTAACTCACTCTCTCTTTCTTTAAAGATTTATTTATTTATTTATTTATTTATTTATTTATTTAATGCATGTAAATATACTGTCGCTGTCTTCAAACACACCGGAAGGTGGCATCGGATCCCATTACAGATGGTTGTGAGCCACCATGTGGTTGCTGGGAATTGAACTCAGGACCTCTGGAAGAGTAGTCAGTGCTCTTAATCACTAAACCATCTCTCCAGCCCTCTGTAATGCTCTTTATCTCAAGCCATAATTTGATTTATTTCATTGAGATAAGCTAGTCTTGCATAATTTACATAGTTAAATTGCTAAGCAGAAATTGGCTATCAAAAATATTAGTTATGAGTCAGCATATAAGGAAGGAATTAGATTGGTGTGTGTGTTTAACAGTTTAGTTATTTTTATTTTCTGTGCACTGGTGTTTCGCCTGCCTGTATGTCTGTGTTAGAGTATTGACTCCCTGGGAGCTGGAGCTGTAGACAGTTATGAGCTAGCTTGTGGGTGCTGGGAATTGACCTCGGTCCTGGAAGAGCAGCCAGTGCTCATGACTGCTGAGCCATCTCTCCAGCCTCAGATTGTGTTTTCTTTAATCCAATTAAGTGCACAATTTCCTAATAAAAGTATACGTTTTGAAAGTGGTGATTTGTGGAGTTTCTTTGTTGATTTTTTTTTTTTTAATTTGTGAAAACTACTGATTACCTATGTTTTTTTTTACAGGTTTGATAATATCATAAAAGTAACCATATAAAAGCTCTATTTTATATTTTTAAATTAAAAATATATTATTTTATTATTTTAGCAACAACCAGCTCAGTTTATAAATCCAGAAACTCCTGGCTATGTTGGATTTGCAAATCTTCCCAATCAAGTTCACCGAAAATCAGTCAAAAAGGGGTTCGAGTTCACTCTGATGGTGGTCGGTAAGAAGTTTCTTACTGAATGTCTCCCTTTCCCAACCTATGGAACGCATTGCCTTACCCGTAATGTAAGAGAGAAAATTTCTTTCTTTGCAAAATCAACTCTGGAACTTATAAATATGTACATTTATTTGGCCAAGATTTTATGTATGTACACACATATATTCAGTAAAATTTGCTCAAGAGGAAAATATTATTTTTATGTATTTTCTTTATTCATATACAATGAAAATTTCTTTGTTATAATTAACTTTTAAAATAGTCACCAGTGATACTTGCCAGGATTTCTTTGGGTTTTGTTGTTGTTTCTTTTTTATTATTTGTGTATATGCATGTATTTAGTGTGCACCGAGGCACACTTGTTTAGAGATGGTTCTCTCCTTCCGTCTTTATATGGGTTCTAAGGATAGAACTCAGGTTACCAGACTTAAGCAGCAAGTGACTTGACTTTCTGAATCGTCTTGTTGTCCCTCACCCCCCTTTTAAATTGTTGTAGTGGATGTTGTAGAAATGATGTGACTTCCAAGACTAGGTCATAAAAGATACCAGAGGAAGCTAGCTGTCATGACGTTATAACGGCAAAGAACTGAGCCTGCCAGTCGCCTTTAGATGACTTACCTCAGGACATCCTCCGGTCCCAGTTAGGCTTCCTGTGCATGTCTGTTATCCCTGCTGACACTGGCCACTATCTTASGAGAGACACCACACCAGAAGGCTCTTAAAGACACTGTCARAGGCTGGGCATGGTATTGTATACCTTTAATTTCAGCACTTGTGAAGCAGAGACAGGAAGAACTCCGTGAGTTTGAAGCCAGCTTGTTCTACATAGCGAGCTCTGGGACAACCAGGACTCCACAGATCCTGTCTCAAAACAACAAAAATAGACACTGTCAATTTTAGGGACAACCCACATTTGTACGGTATTGTTAAAGGTGAATTTGCAGAATTGTTACATATTAGAGATGACTATGTAATCGTTTAATTAGTATTATGTTTCGTTTTCACTTAAAAATTAGTAATTTAAAAAATTATAGTGGAAGTACTTTGAAATTGAGTGATTGCTAGGATGTATTTCTGTTGTATCAGCTATAGATGCTGGCATAATGTGTTGTGGATCCTACTGTATTAGGTTTTAGCAYGCCAGTAGAAGCTTAATGATGAACTGTGGGGGTTTATTGTTTGTGTTACTGTTTGTTTGCTTGTTTGAAATAGTGTTTCACTTTGTGGCCCTTGCTGACCTAGAACCAGCTATGCATGTAGACTAGGCTAGCCTCAAACTTAGAGAGATATACATATATACAGAGATACACACTACCTTGTGTGGTGTTCAATGCTTGAGCCACCACACCTGGCTCTAATGATGAACTGTTTGTTACTCTGTTAGCCATATCACATTTTAGTTTTTTTTTTTTTGTTTTGTTTTGTTTTGTTTTTTTTGTTTTGTTTTGTTTTGTTTTGCAGTTGCTAAATTTTAAAGCTGATTGAGCATTTGAAAAGCTTAATGGTGGTTATGACCAAGTAAGACTTGATTATTCCTTAGAATTAATAGCTCATAGATCTAAAATGAAGATAGGTGCCAACATATTCTGGAGTATATTTACATAATAAAAATAATATGAATTTAAGTTCTTGGTAGAAAAGACCAGTATACTGTCACATTATTATCTCATATGTAGCACTAAAAAAACAGACTGTATATAATTCAGGGGTCAGTAAGCTTTCTAAAAAGGATCACATTAGCATGAGACCTTTATGAGCCATATAGTTTGGTCATAATATTCAACTCTAAACTTACAGAGGGAAAGGAGCCACAGTCAGCACATAAACAAAGAGGCATAATCATATTCCAGTAAAGCTTCATTTATAAGAAAGCTTCAGACTGGATTTGAGTTGATGCCTGAAGTTTATCAGCCCCTGAAATAAGTTAGCCCTCCTGTGGTGAAGAACTAGAAGACTATTACATATGTATTTGGGGTGTTGTTGTTGTTGTTGCTTATTTTAACCCTGGACTGTAGGCAATATAGGAATTTAGTCATTTACAGAAGCAAATTACATGGACCTGTCATGTTACTACATGGTTCTTATACCTTTTACCAGAGAGCAAAGAGTGAAATCAAAAATACAACAGTGTCTCAGAGCTAGAACCTGAGGTAGCTAGGCAGAATTCTCAAAAAACAAAAGAATTCCAGAATTACACACTGGTAATCCTTCTGCGGCATTGGCCAAATAACACTAAATCTGTGTGTGTAGAGTACAGATTGCTGAAGCTGTGTAAAATGTCACTATCYGTCAGTGAACTCAGCTGGAGACTACACAAGGCTGGAAAACTCTTATGTGGTTGGAAACATTTCAATTCCATTCATTAAACACTCAGGGTACTTGGTAGGGTCTACAGGGCTAAAGTAGACATAAAATGTTATTTATCCCTAAAAAGTTATAAACAAGCCTTGGAGAATCAAACTGCTTACTAAGTCAGAAATACCACTTATTAAAGACATCAATAAGTATGAGAGTGCATGTCTATAAACCCAGTGCTTGGGAAGCTGGTGGAAGAGACCAGCCTTTGACACAGAGGGAGAAGGAGAAAGAGAAATTTGGCAATTTACAAGTGTTATAGTCATACTATCCAATATACTGTTAAAACAAAAGTTAAAACAGGATTTTGGATTTTTTTTTTAACTGAGTAGCCAAAAGCAAAATTATATAGTTGGGATATTTTGAAGGAAGACTGTCCCCTATGGGCTACCTGTAGGCTAATGGTTTTAAACATTTGGTCCCTGGGGATAAGCTATTTGGAGAGGTTATGGGACCCTGAAACAGTGGAGCCTTGCTGGAGGTATAACATCATTGAGGTAGGGCTTAAGAGATTTTACTTTATCCTACTTCTAATTTGCAGGCATCCTTTCTCTCTTTCCCCTGTCTCCTTTTCCTCTTCTTCCTGCCACCCATCTCTGGGCAGAGGTGCTGTCGGGCAGACCTGAGAACCGAAATTTGACCACCTAATCCCAGAAGGTGGCAGGAGAGAACTAAATCCCAAGAACTGGCCTTTGAGCTTCACAGAGGACCCATAGGACCATAGCACACATGTACATGCATACAATACATTTTTTAAAATTCAGAATTAAATTAGTCATCATTTTTTGTTTGTTTTTGCCATATTCTAGAAAGTGAAGAATGACTAAGCTCAGAAATAAGAAAATAAGAGGTGGGAACATTGAATGAGAAACAAGTGATACAGAAAATGGAGCTAAAGATAGATTAGTAAATGTTTCTTTTGACTGAACAAAAAAAAGTAGACTCAAACTACTAATGTCAAGCTTGGGAAGGCTATCTATCATTTTAGCCTTCTCTCACTAGACAGATTATAGGTGATAGCGTGAAGATGTTTTGCTGATGAGCAATTTGGATGAGATAGTTAATTCCCTAGACTGACTAAACCATAGGCCATCTGTGGTGGAAATGAAAAATCACATATAATCTTTAGACAAATGGGAAATACTACCCCAACTTTGGGGTTTTAAGTCATGGTATCATGTTGCTCAGGCTAACCTCAAACTGGTTATGTAACTAAGAGTGGTCTTAAACTCCTGATTGCCACATATGTACTGCACAATGTCTAGCTCCCATATTCACTTCATTAGGCAAACTTTATTCCATTACAAATCACAAGAAAAGTATAGACTACTGTTTATAACAAGATTTTAGCAAGACCAACAATGTAATCAGTGTTTCTGTAGTATGATCTCTGTGCTACTGAAAAGGAAAAACATTTGATGATTTGATGTAGCTGATGGATGTTTGTCGTGTTCATTGAAGATAGATTTTTGTGTTCCGGTTTCTACCCAGTGAACATTGCATAAAGGTAAACCGATGTGAAATGTGTATTATACTGATATAATTCCCTAACATGGCAATTCTTTTTAACAAATTATTTATGCTAGTTATAAGAGAGCTGACTAAATAAATAGACATTGGCACAGTAACATGGTTAAACATTTTAAAGTTAGTGTCTACTGTGGTACCAAAATTAACAGCAAGTAATTTTAAAACAAGATTTAAAAAGATAGAACACAGGGTTGAAGAGATGACTCACAGGTTAAGAACACTGTCTGCTTTCGCAAAGGTCCCAGGTATGGTTCCCAGCTGCACATAGCAGCTTACAGTAGAAATTCAAGTTCCGGAGGCTCTAATGCACTCCTGACCTCGGTGGGCAGACATGCAGAGCATTGAAACACATGCAGGTGAAACACATAGAGACATGAATTATAAATAAACAGTTTCAAGGACTGAACTGCAATCCCAGCACTCAAGAGGGAGTTCAAAGCTACCCTTAGCTACCTAGGGAGTTTGAGGCTAGCCTTGGCCACATGAGACCATCTCAAAAAACAAAAAAGGTGGAGGAGGAGGAAAGGAGAGACAAAACCTGACAACACTATTACTGAACATAAAATATAGTGCTTAATGATAACTCTGGCCAAATATATTTGAGAACTGTGCATTGAAAAATGCTCTGGAGAGGTTAAAGACAATGTAATTAAGTTGCAAGACCTGCTGTATTTGGAGACTTAGAATTTGTCACTATTTTGTTGCTTTGATGAAATAACCATGACCGAGGCAACTTAAAGAAGAGAGAGACTATTTTGCTTCCTGTTCTAGAGGGATGAGACCATCATGGTGGGGAGGCATGGCAGCAAGAGGCAGACATGGTGGCAGGAGCGTGAGGCTGAGAACTTATATTTTCAAAGGCAAGCACAAAATTAGAGAGAACAAGCTAGATTCAGGGTATAGACATAACTTGTTCAAACCCTGCCGCCCCAATGTAATTTCTTCAACAAGGCCACACTTACCTCCCAGACAAGGCCACCAACTGATAAGCAAATATTCAAATGTACGAGCTTAGGAGAGACATTTCTAATTCAAACCATCACAGATATGTCCTTTTTCCTTCAAATTGTACAGAGTCAGATTGTTCCTAAATCAAAGTTTTACTAGGCTTTTTAAAAAACAGATATTTAAAATCTAATTCTAAAGTTTAAATGAAAATTCAGAGAACCTAGAGTGGACAAAGCAGTTTAGAAAAGGAATGAAGTTGGAAAATTTAATTAGATTTGAAGACTTACCCACAAGAATCAAGACAGTATGATAAAGCTCACAGACTGATGGCTCGGAAGTAGACCCATGTTATGAGGTCAGTTACTTTTGACTAAATTACCAGGAAAGTTAATCTTTTTAAAATATTAACTGGATGATTGTATGGGGAAAATTATCTTCAACTAGTACTTCCCATTGTACTTAATATATTCTACACCTAATGTAAAAAAATATTTTTAGAAGAAAGTAGATAAACATAATTTTATGGACAGCTTAAAACATTTCATAGGACATGAAGAATGGTTACCACAATAGGAAAAAATGCTTCATTTAGTATTTTCTATGGTGGTTGGGGGATGGCCTGGGTACTGTGAGAACTTGTGTTCTTGCACAGGCCCTGACTTCAGTTCCCAGCACTTCAGTCAGGTAGCTCATGGCTGCCTTGAAGTCCAGCTCCTCTGGAGCCAGCTCCTCTGGTCTCCTCAGGCACTTGTACTCCCTTATAGAACCCCCATTCCCAACTGTACACACTCAATTTAATGTAAATCTGTTTTTTTTTTTTTTAAATAAAGAAAAAACATTTACCTTGAAGCCGAAAAAATGGCTCAAACACTGCTCACTCAGTTACATAGTAAGACCCTGTTTCAAAACAACAAAATTGCTCTTCCAGGGATGGTGAGGCACACAGCATTGTCCAATGTCTGACATTATTATAGGCTTTTCTACAATACAATATCAAACAAAACTAGGCCACCTCGAACCCCTGGTAATGGTTTACCTGTATACCAAGAAGTTTGGGGAAGCACTGAAATCAGTGGTGTGTGCTGTTAAGACTTGGAGCTTTATGGGATTATCCAGCATAAAGAAGCATGTCAGCAAGGCCCACCGTGTGGTTCAGTGTGCCCATCAGGGTCTAGTGTACTCCTTTATTGAGGGGCAGGGAATTGTCAGGAAGGTGAAGACACAAGCACAGAGTCAGAAAGCTCAATAAATAGGAAGCTCCGTAAGTAATGAAAACCAAGGGTCRTTCCTAAGAACAGCAACAACAAAATTCCAAAGTATGTTCTTAGACACTCGTGAGGAGATTAAAAATTGTTTATGATATGCCATTAACAAATTCTACAATCCCGTGGATTTGGCTTCAAATTCTGTTCTTGTTCTTTGACCTTGAGCAAGTTGCTCACCTTCCTTGAGCTTCCCT
>BDUI01000257.1:173580-201360 GCA_002335545.1 Apodemus speciosus
CCCATTTAATATCCGTGCTGGGGATGCTGGGAGATGCAGAGGCAGATGATCACTGTGTATTGGAGGTCAGTCTGGTCTGCATAGCTAATTTCAGGCAATCTATTACTATATATTGAGACCTTTCTCAAAACAAAAGTAACAAACAAAGCAGCTTTGTAAATAGCAGTGAGCCATTTCAGTATGCATTCTTGGTTTATAATGAACATTGGTATTCTCTACCACCTGTTTTTTTCTAGGCCAGTATCCCATTCTCTGTGGTTGGCTCCAACCAGTTGATTGAAGCCAAAGGCAAGAAGGTTAGAGGTCGTCTCTACCCGTGGGGTGTTGTAGAGGTGGAGAACCCAGAACACAATGACTTTCTGAAGCTGAGAACAATGCTCATGTAAGACATTTGGTGTATTCACTAGGGCAGAGCTTAACATGAAGACTAGGCCATTCAGAAACTATCGCAGATTAATAAGACCTTTGCAGTTGGAGTTGAGGTTCTTTATTGGGGCTCTGAGTCTCTCTGTTGAGTCTCTTTCTCCTAGGACTTGTGTAGTACTTGCCCTTCTTGCTATCCTCCCTTTAAATAAATGTAAACTTTTTAAAAAGAGGATTAGGTGGCAGTGGTACACACCTTTATTCCCAGCACTCAAGAGGCAGAAGTAGGCGGATCTCCCGAGTTAGAGGCCAGCCTACTCTACAGAGTGAATTCCAAGTTCCAGGACAGCCAGGGCTACACAGAGAAACCCTGTCTGAAACAAAACACAGAGAAAACAAAAAAGGATTAAAAACAATACATCCCTTTCCTTTTTTTAAGTATGTCTTTCCCTCTTGAATAGTTTTTACCTTAAGGGTGATGACGTTTGAGAACAGTATGAAGAAAAGGATATATAGCCTGTTGAACTCTAAATTTTCAGAGAGGAATGAAATGGGCTTGAGATATGGGTCAGCAGTTAAAAGTGCTGCCACTGCACCCATGTCAGGTACTCAAAAACTACCTGTGACACAGTTCCAGGTGACTGGACACCCTCTTCTGGATAGTGCAAGCACCTGAACACACATATATACAAACAAAACAAGTAAAGACATTCTGAGATGACAGTGCCACAGTTGAACATGGAACACCTTAACAGCAGTTGTTAATAGAGGAAATCAGGGCCTATGGTATGGCTATTGCCTAGCAAACAAAGCAAGAGCCCCAGGGTCTATTAATGCTACAGTCTGCAAATCTTAGCCTAGGAAACTGTAAATGTTATGGGTGTCAATTACCTTAAGACTGTCTTGGTCTAGTTCTCATTGTCATGTTATAAATATGGAAGTCCATTTGTCTCTGGAAACTAGAATGTTAACATCTGGTGAACTTCTATGTTAAAATGAATTGGGATATCACATGGTTAGGCAACAGATAACCTATTTTATTTTTATTAGCATGTGATTATACATATTTTGGGGTATGATGTATTTAACACTTAGTGTATATTTAAACAATTTCCTTCTCTCCATCACTTGTTCATGAAGCTTTCATGCTTTACTCTTGTACTTTTCCATACAATATACTTTAATGAAAAAARTTCAGAGAGAAGTAATCTGAATAAACTAATACTTTGATTAGTTAAATTGCTGCTTAYTTAGGCTGTTTACTGAATGAGAACCAGTATGATGTTGCCATCTTAAGTAATTACAGATGTAGCATAATAGTTCTGAGAATGTTTAAGACATGCTTGTCTGCTGCTGAGCTGGTGGCTGTCCTAGCCCCGTCCTTTCAGAGACTGTTAGTGTTGCTCAGCGGGTGTGATATTCCTTTGTTATGCAAATTGTGCCTGTCTTAAAATGAAGAAGATCCAACTACCTTTTTATCCACATTCACACTATTTCCCTAGATCCGGAGTAAACAGGAATGTGTTGTAATGTCCTCTACACATTTTTAAATTTGTAATATTTCAAAAACAAAAAACAACAACAACAACAAACAAAAAACAAAACCTAGGCAGAGACCTATTAGAATTCTTAATAAGATCTTATAGAAAATTAAAAAGTATGTTTTATTTCAGTTATTGTTTACCAAAAAGTCTCCTAAAATCTCTTGTGTGTYCACACATCCCTCCAGTGGTAATGGCTTTGTAGTGTGTCTTGTAGCACCTACGGCAGTGTCAAGGAGAAAATATTCTATCAGGGTCTTAGTGCTGTGGCTTATTGTGGTTGCAAAGGAGCTCACTTCTCATAGGCATTTTACCTGAGGTTACAGTAACTGGGCTCTCAGGGCTGGCTTCTTTCCACGTGTCCTGACGAGGCTATTGCTGTTGTTCCCACGGGACTGCCACATCCTGAAGCCTCTGTTGTATTCCTTCTCTTTTTCAGCACCCACATGCAGGACCTACAGGAAGTGACCCAAGACCTTCACTATGAAAATTTCCGTTCTGAGAGGCTGAAGAGAGGCGGCAGGTTGTCATACTGTCTTCCCAGTATCATGTTCCCTGAGTCACATTCTCCTCCTGTCTTTCATGTGTATACCTCGGACTTCTTGATCGTAAAACCACATGTGCTTCCTATTCAAACACTGTTAAAAGAATGTTGTTAGTTCAGTCAAGTGGAGGTGGGGGACAGGAAAGAGACAGTCATAATGTGCACATCAAGAACAAGTTCAGAGGCTAGAGAGATATCTCTGGAGGCAAGAACACTTGCTCCTCTTGCAGAGGGCCTGGGTTCAATTCCCAGCACCCTCAAGGCAGCTCACAACTATCTGTAACTCAGTTTCAGGGTATTGGATGCCTTCTTTGCATCTTTGGATACCAGGCATGCATGTGGTGCATGGCTTTGCACACAAGTAAACAATAATAAAACATTTCTTTTAAACAAACAGCTTCAGATGGAAAAGCCAGAGGCTTGTACTGGTTCTTTTGTGGAAGTATTGCTGTGTTTATAAGTAAACAGTGGGCTTGCAAGCTCACCATAGGTGTCCCTGGGTAACAGCTCCATTACCTACAGAGTCTGTCTGGCCAGATCCATTCACTTTTTCTCTTTTGCTGTCCCAGTGTATTTGTATGATGTCCTAGTTAGGGTTTTACTGCTGTGAACAGACACCATGACCAAGGCAACTCTTAAAAGGACAACATTTAATTGGGGCTAGCTTACAGGTTCAGAGGTTCAGTACATTATCATCAAGGAAGGAGCATGGCAGCATCTAGGCAGGCATGGTGCAAGAGGAGCTGAGAGTTCTACATCTTCATCTGAAGGCTGCTAACAGAATACTGGCTTCCAGGCAGCTAGGATGAGGGTCTTAATAAAGCCCACGCCCACAGTGACACACCTACTCCAAGAAGGCCACACCTCCTAATAGTGCTACTCCCTAGGCCAAGCATATACAAACCATCACATATGAAATGTGTGCTTTGTGACCCAACTGCATCTGAAAATCCATATCTCTGGGAAGGTTATAAGTGCATATAACTTGAGCTCCAATGGATCCAACAACTCTGACCCCCAAGGGCACCAGGATTCATATGCACATATTCATATATAGACACAACACACATAAATAAGAAAATAGTTTTTGAAATATTGCTAATTTGGAAATATTATGTTAATTAAGAAAGGTTTTTACTACATACCTGTTGGTGTCAGTGAACTTTTTTCAGTTCTGTCTGCCAGGCTCTGTTCACTCAACTCCTTCTGACTTCTTCAGGTGTAATAGTTTTGTTCATAGTATAGTCATAAAGGGGAACTTATATAATAAACCAAGACCCTTCTTTGAGTTAGACCTGCTACTTTTAGCTGTAAGACAAAGTCATATCATCTTTTCAGCTTACAGAAGTAACTGAATTTCCAGTTCCAGGTTTTGTCTTTTTTTTTTCCTTCCTTGTGTTCTCTTAATTATCATTGTCTTTAATTTAAAAAGTCTTAAGTGAAGGGGATGCTCCTTCCCCCCTACACACACACACAGTGGGGTGCTCCCCTCATACCCTGGATTAGGCACAAACCATACCCAAACACCTATTTCCACAGAGACATTAAGCTGTAAAGAAAAGTAAAAGTTTCTGCTATCTGGCTCCAGCAGAAAGAGGASGTCTGGATTAGAATGGGCTCAGGTGCTTTGACTGGGCATGTTAATTAGGTGAACCTAAGGTGGCTGTGGATGGCTTGGCTTCAATGCCTTGGTAGCTAGACATTAACAGKCAGCCTTAGGAATGGATCTGGCATAAGGAGGTGTCTGAATAAGGGAACAGACCTGGATGGAGAGCGTTAGGAATGTAATGTGCTGTTTACAAGGGAGTAGGAGAGGGAAAGTCACGGCCTGCCAGAGCCGTGCTTGCCGTGCTTGGGCTGGCCAGAGACCCTTCAGTGAGCATGTGAATGCAGAGTTCTTCAGAACTCTAGAAGGGTTTTGTTGTCTCTATTCAGAAAGACAGTATTACAGTATTAAAATTTTTAATTTCTTTTTTACTCATAGGAAAGTAGAAAATGAGGACATGAATAAAGACCAAATCTTGCTTGAAAAAGAGGCTGAGGTAAAGTAGAATGATTGTATTCTGGAATCTATAGCTGTTTTATGTCTAAAAATGTCATAGTTTATTATAGTTTTTCTTTTACCTTTTTGAAGCATTGTTCTTTAGTTTTTAAAATATATGTAAATACATAGTATACGTATTTTAAAGTCTCAAGTAGCAGTTTAGCTAACAATAAAAGGTACTATGACTGTTTTTTTTATAAACTGTTCAAAAGACTTTTCCCCTATACATAGACAATAACCAATTGGGAAGCATAATGAAGCTGCCATTGCATTCATTACCAAAAATAGGGTAGAAATAGATAAGACTTACTTGGAAGAAGAAATGAGAGCTTGCGGCTAATAAGATAGTGAAGGTTAAAACAAGACATTGTGGATAGGACAATCAGTGTAAGAATTCAGTCCTCTAAACCTCCAAATTTAGAACCATGTGATAAATACCCTAGCAAAGTGATATTCTTTTCTTTCCTAAGGAGTTTTGGTAATGTAATTGTAATGTTTGAGGGAGTAAGTAAGCAGTGATGTGTAAGCCRGGCGGTGGTGGCRCACGCCTGTAATCCCAGCACTTGGGAGGCAGAGGCAGGCGGATTTCTGAGTTCGAGGCYAGCCTGGTCTACAGAGTGAGTTCCAGGACADCMAGGGCTATACAGAGAAACCCTGTCTCGAAAAAAGCCAAATCCAAAAAACCAAAAAATAAAAAAAGCATGTGATGTATGTGCATAGGGTGCTCATTGACACCTGGACTACAGAACAGATCCCCGAATGACCAGCTCGCAGTTGACCAGGGCTGTAGAGCAGGACTAATGGAAACGGTGCAGTTTATTTAGTGGTGATGTGGTCACAAGGGAACATCCTTTTCTAAAGAAAAAGAAGTAATTTCTTTGACCAGATGAATTCTGTGTGGATAAGATACTTGTAATAACCATAAAGACACCTGAAGAACAAGTGAGTAAATAGTTTAGAGTTCTTGCCCGCAGCCTTTCTGAACATACACAAACCTCAGTGGCAATGATTATTAAGGAGTCCCAACAATAGATGCGGGTCAGTTGGTAGTGCTCATCCAGTATTCAGGACCACGACCACCACCACCACCCCAGGTTCAAGCTCAGCAAAGCATAAACTAGGCGTGATGGCTCACTCCCATAATCCCAGCATTTGGGAAGTAGAAATAGGAAGATTAGGAGTTCAGAGTTATCCTCGGCTAAATAGAGAGTTTGAGTCTAGCCTGAGCTAATAATATGTCTCAAAAATAACAAATTGATAAGGGTAGCAGTGGGCAAAATGTTTTCATTGCTAAGACCTTGTTGCTGAGCAGAAAAGCTGATTCATCCTTTGTGTTCCCCAGAGGGTAATAGCAGGCTTTTTTCTTGCCTCATTGTCTTGCTAGTCTTTAACTAGTACTTCTATTTATTGATAATTTCTGTTTCACTTGAATCACAAATTTTRTCATTTTCATGGATTTTTGTAAATTGATTCTTTTATATTGGTCTATACGGTTTATTTGAACATGTGTTTAAGAAAAGCAATAAAAACTGATTGTCAGGAATCACAACACCAACATTGTATCTGACATGTACTGTTCATAGCTCCGCCGCATGCAAGAGATGATTGCAAGGATGCAAGCACAGATGCAGATGCAGATGCAGGGTGGTGACAGTGACAGCGGGACTCTCGGGCACCATGTGTGAGGTGGAGTTTCCATATTGGTAAGTTAGCTATTAGCTGTATTAACCTTTCATTGAAAAGCAGAAACTATTCTCTGCTGCCACCTACTGTCTAGTAAAGATATTCCTATTTTGTAATGTTACAAGTATATTATATGTTAAAGAAAAAAATTAAAACTTTTATTAGTCATAGGGTTGGAAACTCCTTAGTATTCGAAACATCTTTAAAAAGAACTTTCTTAATTTATTAAAATCTTCTGCAGATGAAAAAAAAGTAAAGAGGCCAGAAAGAGCAGCCAGCGCCACTTAGATGAGGGTCACCTTGCTGCAGACCGCTCATCTCTTGGCCTTTCAGGCATATGTGCTTTGACTACTGAAAATTGGCATGTCACTTAGATTTGTGATGTGATGTAATTGTGAGCACTTTTCAGTTTTACAGTGCCTGGTGGTCTCCATGAACCTTCTAAGTGGCCTCTTGCTTTAGTAAACTGTTCTGTTTATGCCTTCATTATGCAAAGTAGGTACTGTGGCATTCAAAGAAACAAAGGCATTTCTTCCATTTAAATTGTTTTGTCTTTACTTTCCAGGAAACACTTTGGGTAAGAAGGAAGTCTTCTGATAAGAGCTACAGCATYGAGTTTCTTAGCCCTGTGGAAGGGCCCGTCCTCACTGAAGTGCCTGTGTCTGTGGGGTTCAGTTGTTCTGTTCTGTTTTTATTTTTTGTTTTTTTTAAACATTTGATGGTTTTAATTTTTGGTTTTATTCTTTTCCTTCTTTCTTTGCTCCCACCCCCCAACTCCCTTTGGTATGAAGTACTCTTAACATTTATATTTCATTGCTATGTTAAAACTGATATTTTATTCCGCCTGGAGCCACTGTTAGAATTTATTTCTAAAAACCAGTCAACATGTATACTTTTAATAGTGAATTTCTTCGATATAGCTGGCCTGACTAATCACTGACAAGTACTCTTTGATTTCTACCTAGACATTTTTGTTTGCTCAGAATGTTCCGGTGTGGTGGACATGATGTGCCTGTGACAGAAGTGGTTGTGCATACTTGGTGGCAAGATACTTGTTTTTTAGAGTGAAGTCACACTGTTAACTTTATATTTGTACAGAACATCTAAAACCAATTTTGCTGCTGTAGTTCATTCGGTTAATTCATCTGCACAATTATCTGTTAACCAGGTAGAACCAGAAGAGAGTTATCTAATGAGATACATGTTTATACTTAAATAGCTTTTAAAAAGCCGGATTTCAGGGTTGACTTTTAAGAGCTCTGGATTCTAGTGCCAGATCATTTTCACACCTCTGTAGAGAAYGCTCACTACAAGGACTTTTTAATCCTGTGGACGCTGATGCTATGCTGTGGAGAGAACCAAAGCAGCGGTGAGCGCCAGCTTCATACCGTAACACGACTCTATAAGGAGGGGTCAGTAAACGTCTACTCAACTAAAAAGGCAATACTGTTTTAAAGAAACCAAAATGTTTATATTTTATACTGCACTTTAACGTACTTTCTATAACTAGGTGCAAAGGGTCGGCCATAGCAGTGGAAATCCTAGTCCTTGGCTGGCCTGGATCCAAACCCAGGCTTGTGACTGGGTGGTAGGTGCTCTTGCACAAAAAGCCACTTGAAGCCCAAATGCCTGCCAGGTTTTCCTCTAACTCTTCCCCTTTCCAGTGATTCTTCTATTGAAAGGAGAATAGCAGTGCTGGGTTTTTCTGTACAGACTGTCTCATCTGTTTTCAGGCACTGTCATTTCCTTCAGTTTGTGTAGTATAAATGTCTTCATGACATGAAWGAAAGGCTTTTCAGATCTGTGCCCCAGGCAGGCGGTGAGCAGAATCATGCCTGGCTTATATTCTGGCACTTCCCTCGTCTACCATGTCAGTCTGTGGCCTTAGAAGGGGGGGGGGGCAGGGGAAGGAGGCAGTGGTGTGGAGAGAGGCAAAGCCGGTGCTAGCTGTGTGCTTTCATGTGCTGCAGGAGGAAGGGCTTGATGGATGAAGAGGCAGGGGTTACATTCAATTCAGGCCGAAAATCAATAGTACTAATCAGATGAAGCTCAAAAATGGTTATTTATAAATTACAAGGAAAAATACATTTGCTCATGTTGCCCCTTCACATTGCCTCACTGTGAGTGGTCCGGGACGTTCACTGTGTGAAGTCCCTACCAAGAAAAGAATCAGTGACTTCAGAGTGTACCCAAGCAGTCCTTTGTTTGGCTTATTTTGATGTTNGCTCACTACAAGGACTTTTTAATCCTGTGGACGCTGATGCTATGCTGTGGAGAGAACCAAAGCAGCGGTGAGCGCCAGCTTCATACCGTAACACGACTCTATAAGGAGGGGTCAGTAAACGTCTACTCAACTAAAAAGGCAATACTGTTTTAAAGAAACCAAAATGTTTATATTTTATACTGCACTTTAACGTACTTTCTATAACTAGGTGCAAAGGGTCGGCCATAGCAGTGGAAATCCTAGTCCTTGGCTGGCCTGGATCCAAACCCAGGCTTGTGACTGGGTGGTAGGTGCTCTTGCACAAAAAGCCACTTGAAGCCCAAATGCCTGCCAGGTTTTCCTCTAACTCTTCCCCTTTCCAGTGATTCTTCTATTGAAAGGAGAATAGCAGTGCTGGGTTTTTCTGTACAGACTGTCTCATCTGTTTTCAGGCACTGTCATTTCCTTCAGTTTGTGTAGTATAAATGTCTTCATGACATGAAWGAAAGGCTTTTCAGATCTGTGCCCCAGGCAGGCGGTGAGCAGAATCATGCCTGGCTTATATTCTGGCACTTCCCTCGTCTACCATGTCAGTCTGTGGCCTTAGAAGGGGGGGGGGGCAGGGGAAGGAGGCAGTGGTGTGGAGAGAGGCAAAGCCGGTGCTAGCTGTGTGCTTTCATGTGCTGCAGGAGGAAGGGCTTGATTGATGAAGAGGCAGGGGGTTACATTCAATTCAGGCCGAAAATCAATAGTACTAATCAGATGARGCTCAAAAATGGTTATTTATAAATTACAAGGAAAAATACATTTGCTCATGTTGCCCCTTCACATTGCCTCACTGTGAGTGGTCCGGGACGTTCACTGTGTGAAGTCCCTACCAAGAAAAGAATCAGTGACTTCAGAGTGTACCCAAGCAGTCCTTTGTTTGGCTTATTTTGATGTTAATTTTGTTGGAGAAAGATTTAAAAACAAAAACAAACCAAAAACAAAAACAAAAAAACGAAGGAATTCCCAAGCATTCAGTGTGAGTCCCCTGTTTGCGAGTTAAGGGTGCCACTTAGGGCCAGCTGACACCTACGGATGGCAGTGTGCATTGTGAGGTCTTGCAGCCACAGTTCTAATCCCCTTCAGTTTTACTGCTTTTGCTAACAAATACTTTCTCTTTCACTAAAAAGTAACTTGTACTTGTAGAAATATACTTTGAAAACATTTCACACTTTGAACTTTGTAT
Source organism: Apodemus speciosus (assembly GCA_002335545.1). Taxonomy (NCBI): domain Eukaryota; kingdom Metazoa; phylum Chordata; class Mammalia; order Rodentia; family Muridae; genus Apodemus; species Apodemus speciosus. The sequence continues at coordinate 183,190 of BDUI01000257.1, forward strand.
CCATTTAAATTAACCCTTTTTCAATAAAGCACTATTGTTTAGATATTAAATGAGTAGTCCTCTTTTTGAATAAGGCGTGGGGTCCATTGGGAAGATTYAAGACCCCAGTTACAACTGTATGTCAGAGCAGGATGTTACTTGTATTAATAGCAGGAGTACTACATATGTTTTCATCAGAGATAACCCCAAAAATGCTATAGCTGTACAGAAGTGTGTCCAGGTTATCAAATTGTCTGCAGACTATTTCCAAGGTAAGTTTACTGACCAGACAATGAGACAACAATTGTTAAACATGGTGGGAAGTAAAAGTGATCCARATGTGTTTCTGCTTCTCCACATTTGTGAGAAGAGAGATAAGTTAGGAAACAGTGTCTTAATTTTTTAATATGCTTATTTATGTATTGGTTGGAGTTTTTCTGTGTGTTTGAGACAAGAAGTTTGTAGCCTGGCTAACCTGAAACTTTTACGTAAATCAGGCTGGGCTCCAACGCAAAGAAGTCACTGCCTCTGCCTCCGGAGTGCTGAGATTAAAGAGGCATGCTGTCATGCCCAGATTTTAAGTTTTTTACCTTTTTGTTGTATGTGTATGAGTATTTTGCATGCATGTTTGTACCATGTACATACCTGTTGCCCAAGGAGGCTAGAAGAGGGTGTCAGATCTCCTGGAACTGGAGTTCCAACAGTTGTGAGCAGCCATGTGGGTGCCAGGAACTGAATTTGTGTGTTCTGGAAGAGCAACCAGTGCTCTTAACCGCTAAACCATCTCCCGGACCTAGGAAAGTGACTTTAAAAAAATCTAAATTTGCTCTGGTGAGATGGCTTTGGCTAAGAGTACTTGCCACATAACGTGATAAAACCTGAGTATGATCCCAGGACTCATAAGGGGGAAGGCGCGCGCGGACACACACGTTTTCTAAAAATCTACAATAACTACATAACCCGAAACTTTAACCTACTCTGRGTAGCTGATCAACCTCTTTGGCTTGGCCTCACRCCGGTTTGTCAGCCTAACCCCTGGATTGACCACCCAGTACCATCGGAGCCTTTCTCATCCTCTTGCTTTCTAAGCAGCGTACTGACCCTAGGCAGTGAGGCTCCTGCTATCTAAATCATTAGGTTGCTCATGTCTAACCTCATTCTTGCCTTGTCCAGTCCAGCTCCTTAATGACTGACATCACACTCAGTGGCTGTGGCTGGGCTAGCCAAGGTGGTGGAGGGAGTTGGGAAGCCTACGAACATTGCTGACTTAGCCTGTGCTAGGTTGCCTTGGGGAAGCAGAGGCCCCTTGTGGGCTGAGGCCCTCCCTGCTTGTCTTAGGGACATCTCACCAAAGGCTAGCCCTCTATATGAGTCGCTTGGTGCCTGTATGGATTTATTAAGCCTAGACTATGGTTCAAAGGGCTGGCTCCCTGCAGGGCCATTCAATTAACCAATGGAGGAAGAAAGTGAGGTTGCTGCAAGTCAAAAGTGGAAGGACCAGTCTCACCATTTTTGATTTCCAGAAAACCTCAAATCCAGAAAGGAACTGCGAAGGCTTCGAGAACTCTTAGTGTAGCCTGCCTCCAGTACAGCACCTGAAAAGCGACCCTTTAGGAACATCTGGTGACTACAGACCATGGTTCGGCTATTCCCAAGTTGCGCACGACGGATGGGAGATAGGAAGGGAGCCTGGTAGTCAGGGGGCCTGACCAAGGATGTGAATGCCAGAATAGTCCCGCAAGCTTGAAGTCCAAGGCCCCACCCAGAACCGGGGCTGCCCTGCTTGCCAAAGCCAGGCTGTAGGCTGAGACCCGCCCGTGTGACAAAGTCCCGCCCAGGACTACGTAGGGCCCACCCGCATTCCAGAGTCCAGATCTGGGGTAGTCCTCCCGCTGTTCTAAAGCTGCGTCCAAGACGGAATCCTCCCGCCGCCGTGCCAAAAAAGAAGACTTAAGACTGAGAACTCGCGGCTTTCCTAAGTCCCACCCAGCACAGAGTCCTCAGGTCCTAAAGCCCCTCCCAGGGCTGGGGACACGCGCAGCGTGCCGAAGCCCTGTTGCACCGGTAGAGTTGCTGCACAGCTTTGCCTGACTTCACGGGACTCCCTCGCCCCGCCCCACCCCATGTGACCACCAATCAGAGGATCCGCCCGCAGGCCAATCAGCGGTGCGTCCGCGGGGGGGCGGGGCTGCGGCGGACGCGCGGCGGGGGCGGGGGCGGGGAAGCAGCTAGCTGTCGGGATCGGGCGGCGCGGACGCAGGACGTGGAGGAGGCCTGGCAGGCGGCGGCGCAGGCCGGTGTGGCTCGGTGAGGACGCGGCGGCGGTGGGCGGGGGAGCGGGGCGAACCGCGCAGGGGCGGTGGGTCGGCCGTGGGCCTCCTTCGTTGGCCGGACCTCGGCGGAACCCGAGCCGGACCAGGCCTGAGGCTGGCCGTCCACCAGAGAAAGTCCACGCCCGGCTCTGAGGCCTTCGTGAGGCGCGCCAGAGTCCGCGTTTGACAACACACGTCTGGGAACGGCCTGTCGGTGGAGGGCGAAGGGAGGGAGAGGCTCGGGTCCAGACCGGGTGACCGCCGAGGGCCGACCGGAGGGCTGCTTGTGTAAACGGGCAGCCCGGGGAGGGCTGAGAGCTGCAGAGCTCCGTGGAGCCAGGCTGTCAGCCGAGTACTGAGGGCAGGGCCATCACACGTGGAGAGCCGCTGTCGGGGGGAGGGGGGTCAGAGTCCGAGCGTCACTCGTGGACGACACTGGGTGTCCCGTGCAGGGTTACGGGCCACAAGGCCGTCCTGCTGAAGACCACCCCCACCCCGAGCCCAGCGCTCAACAAAGCACCTTGGGAAAGTAGCACCAGGAGCCAAAGTGAAAGCCCAGAAGGGCAGTCTTTTTTCTTCTCAACCTTTCCTGCAACACTGAGAACCAAGGCTTAATGACTGCTCTTACTCTCCTAGGAACTAGAAACAGGACTGGGCCATCGCGTTTTACTCATCCCAGATTGTTAGCACCTTTGCCATTTACACACGTGGCAGTGATTTCCTAAACTCTTTCATGTCCGAGTAATGGTGGTGAGAAACAGAAATGAAAACAAGGCATTCGTGAAGGAAATAATGTCGATACACAGTGCTGAGAAAGAATGGAGAGACTTTAAAGGGCAGAATCTTTAAAGGGGTGGCTTTTCTCCCTAGCTTTGTTCTGTTTCCATGAGGAGTTTTTGACTGGGCCACTGTGAAAATGTTTGGTAATTAGTGGGTAACGCTGAATTACAGTCGGTCTTGAGGAGACAGTATTATGATTGGCAGCACAGATTCTCACAGTGTTAGCACGATGGAAGAGGTCATTTGAAATGGGGAGGTATGAAGTAACCTTTACTTGTAGACCAAATAAAAGTTTTGTGAGTTTCGGGACATGGGAAGGCATTCACGAAGCACTTTGCGACTGCTACATTGTCCGTTCTGAAGTCTTGAAAGGAGATGTCCGAGTCGCAGGGCCTCCCCGTGTCCCTATGCCCCACCGTTTTTTTCATGGAGACAGTTTTCATAGCCACGGCTGGCCTCCAACTCCCATCTTCCGTGCCAGCCACCTGAGTTCTGAGAGTAGGTAGGGTTGGAGCACAGGTGTGCGTCGTGACTTCCTATGCACGACCCCATTTTAAATAAAGCACAGGAAGACCTTGACTGGTGGGGTTGTGGATGACTCTCTGGGATCCGCGTTAACCCAGCCATGGCCCCTGCTTCTCCAGTGCCTTGCCTTGCCACATTATATGGATGTGATAATCGAGTTAGGTTCCTTCTTACAGATTCCTTTACGGAGAGGAGCTCAGGCGTATCTCTCATTTGCCCCGCCTTAAGTTCCTCAGCTGTAGAGTGGGTTTAGACTATACTTACCTCAGATGCTTGTTGCAGTGACTAAGAATCAGATTTTCAAAGCTGCCAAGATGGCCTGCACCCAGTAAGTACTTACTTCAGTAACGGTTACTGTCAAGTGAAGGAACGGCCAGAGGCAAAGGTAGCGCAAGCTCTCCCTGGCTATTTGTAAGAAGAGTTAGGGAACTGGTGATTCCACAGAGCTATCCCACTTTGAGGGGAGGATATGAACTGCATTGCCAAAGCAGAGATGGATCCACGGGTAATCCCACAGGGCGCCATGATGTCTGTCAGTTTCCTCCTTTCCGAACATCCCTGCTTCTAGTCACCCCTTCTGTATTCAGACATTAACAAATTTCTCTAAATTCTGCCAGTCATATCGGTTGCATTCATAGTTTCCTTTTCCTTGCTTTCCCTTCATGAACTCTGTACACGCCCTGCCCTGCTCGGTGTCAGCCAGAACACACTGAAAAGCTGGGTGGCTCTAGTCTGTTCTCTAAGGTCAACGTATATAGAGTCTTCTGGCTCTATGTATCTGTTGAGGTGAGGGTTTTACTTTATCCAATCAGAGTTGAAAAGCTGAGGCTCTCATAGAATGTACTATGATAAAGTCTGGTATTATAATTTCCTCAGGAGTGTTTCTGTGGGCCATGATTGTGGTCTGCTATTTTTGGAAAGCAACTACCAGTATGTGATATTTTGATTTTTGAGATCTCACTTTTTAAAAAAGTAATCTGATAAGCAAACCTTGTATCAATCAGGTGGTTAAGTAAGTACTCTTGGCTAGTAAACATTCTTTGGCAAGCTCATTCCTGTCCCTCCTCAAAGCATAATTTGAACCATCTTGATCCCAGGAAATATGCTTTAAATAGTCTTTTAACCTTGACAATGAAATGGTGTGCACATAAAAACTTAAGTGTTAAAAAATATGTATGAGGACATGAACAGAGTCGGGAGGGCAGGATGATGGAAGTGATTTTGTTTTAGATTTGTAGGATTATTTTTCACTAAGCCTGGTATTTTAGTTTATTGCTACCTTTAAAAACCCGAGAATGGTTAGAGCTTGCTGGCAAGCCTAGTGACCTGCATGGGATCCAGGGACACGTGGTAGGAGAGAAACTATTCCCCAAAATTGTGTTCTGATCTCTTTATGGGAATAGTGTCAAACATCTGTGCACACACATACACAAATAAATGAAATGAAAAACCACGACAAAAGGCATTATAATATGATAGGATACAGTGATGTCCCTGCCATGCCTCATCTCTCCTCCCCAGCCCATCCTGATCACATCCCCAGATAAACTTGGTATGTCCCACCCCAGGCTTGTACGGATGGCCATCTAGTTGAACTACCAGAGCCCTGACAGCCCAGCCCCAGGCGCCTTCCTCTTCTCTCCCATGTTGTCTTGAACTGTCTGTACTCTGCCTTTCTCCTATCTCTGTTCACACACAGCTAATGTGCCCACATCATGTGATTGGGACAGGGTCTGGCCAGGTAGCCTTGGCTGTCCTGGAACTCATAGATCACATGCCTCTTCCTTAGGAGTGCTGGGAATAAAGGGTGTGCCACTATGCCCCACCTGATCTCTTGGTTCCTGTGAGACCCCATCCCACTAAGCCTAAGAGGCCGCTGCAGTGATTTTCCCCCCTCTCTCTGACTGCAGTGGACAAGTGGTCGTGTGTGCTTACATAATTGTTTTCTTTTCTCGATTAAACTCCTCTGTGTGCACACCACAGAATCAGGGTGGAGTTGAGGCCATCTGCAGAGGTGAGGAACTGCTAAGTCATTCACCTCTATGAGCTGTAGTTTCCTTGAGCTATAGTGTGGGAGCCCTGTTACCTGTTATAGGCAGTTTCAAGCGATAAATAACATAAGGTAAAGCAAAAGGCTTGGTCTGGGCCTCCTGGCAGTGGTGGTTACTTGGGACACAGTGGCTACTGTCCTGTGTGCAAGGATTGATTAGGCTTTTTGTTGAGGCTTTCCCTTCATCCCAACTGCTCTTCCACCTGCCAAAATTCCTCTGCCAGCCTCACTTTCTAATGTTAACCACCATCTAACATCCCCACTGGAATATAGGGATTTTTCTCCCTTAGTAGGTCCTATGTCYTTAAGTGTTTAGAGTTCTTATTTKATCAGAATTAGTGATCAATAAATGTTTGAATACAATAATAAAGTTTTGTGGGAGGAGCAAAGTCTGATGGCAGCTGTTGTAGAACATGAAGCATATATAATTAGGTGTAGGTTGCTCATGACACCTATAATTTCCATCTCCAGGGGATGAGACATCTTTGGTCTCTGTGGGCACCTGCACTCAAAATGCATATACCCACAAACACAATTTAAGGTAATACAAAAAAATCAGGTTACAAGTAAAAGCTAATTTATTAAGTAAACATTTGTCCAGTTTGAGAAAAAGTATGAAGCGAGGCATGTAGCTGAATTGATGAAGAGCAAGTGATTTCCTAGCACACACAAAGCCCTGAGGTTGAGCCTCGGGGCCTCTCGAACCTGACATAGTGGCACGTCCCTGTATTCTCCGGAGACCAGAAGTAGAAATGGGGAAACCAGAAGTCAGGGTCATCAGACAGTCTGGGTACTTGAGACCCTGTTGGAAAAAAAGGAAGGAAAGATGAATTACCTTACATATAATCCTGTTTTCTTAGTTATGTACTTTTAATTTCCTTTTCATGGCAGTGAGAAAATACAATGCATTCATTCCTCTAGAATAGCTGATTTTCTAGAATTTGTGATTTTACATATAGGCATATTTTCTAATAGTAAACAGCTTTGTGATTCTGGGGTAAGGTGGGGTGGGGAAGGACAGAGTTTTATTCAGTTTTGCACAAATATATTTAATTAGGAAGAAAATGTACATCTAAAGCATTTTTACAGTTGTAGTTCTACATTATTGCCCTGTTTTTCTGATATGTAAAGACTTGTACTTTGTTTTCTGAGACCCGAACTCTGCCTAGTTTTAACAGACCTGTTGAAAATTTCCTCAGAAAGGATCTTTTAGCTCCTTATATTTCAACCTTGTCTCTTTTCCGTTGCCTGTGCACCTTCCACACCAGATACCAGGGAACCCTCAGATAACAGTGGACCCTCTTGGGCTGCCTTAGGACCTTGTCACACAGCACTAGGGCAACACAAGGTGTGAGCAGCATTCTAGGTGTGCATCTCAATGGACATGAAACTAATTACCGGAAACTTAAATGTACTTCCACCGTAATAGCTCCTAGAAAGGCCAACTGTTCCTCCAAGTTCCCTTCTCAGAAGAGAGTGACACAGGCAGCGTTACATTGGAAAGATCCAACAGTCATAAGTGATCACAATCAGAATAACTTTTTGGTAAATTTTACAGAAACATGACCATAGGGTCATATGACTTAGAGGTCTTACATATGACTTTGGGGTCTTACCAGTACCACGCCTATGTGAGAGACCTAGAAACCTGAGCCAGACTAGCTTCCTTCCTGTTATCATAAATTACTTGGGCATATTTCCACCCTATGCTTGATGCCAAATAAACTAGTAGGGTTTGGAGAGAAAGTCCTAAATGCATTTTCATTGGCCAGTGGGAATTTGTTTGGGAAGGAGGAAGTGATGTTGGAAATGAATTTACAAGGATTTACTGAATATTTTGTCTATTTCTATAAAAGTTGCAGTTTCTTCAGTAGTTGTTGTGGAGAGCAGACCAAAATATCTGAATTATGAATCAATCCCAGTGTTTAAGGTATTTATTTAGTTTAGTTTCTTGAGACAGGGCTTCTCTCTGTGTTGTCCTAGAACTCACTCTGTAGTCCAGGCTGGTCTCGAACACAAGAATCCACATGCCTCTGTCCTCCAAGTGCTGGGATTAAAAACAAGTACCACCACATGCAACTAAAAGTATTTATTAATTGAACTGTTTTAGAAAAAAACAAGGCAAAACAACTATAACTGTTAGACAAGAAACAACAGTTATTCTTTCTCTGGAAGGTTGGTAGCTATCAGTAGAACCTTGATGAAGGACATTACAGGTGTTTTCAGGAAGCTATGTGGTTTCAAAGATAGCACACTTTCACTAGTGCAAACAGCTGGGAAAGATGAGAGGAGAAGGGAAAGGGGATGGGGAGGATCTGTAAGAGGGAGTATTGGGAGGAGGGGGTGGATATTGGGATGTAAAATGAAGAAATAAATTAATGAAAAGAAGAAAGAAATTAGTGCTTTACCCTCTCCCGGTAAGAGCCACTGTAAAAGTGTTTGGGGTTGTTTTTAAGGCAGGATGGGTTCATTTTGGTTCATGGTTTAAAATGTATGATGGTGGAACTTAGTTTCTGGGAAGAGAAAGCAGGCTCTTCAAATTCTGGCCTTCATCTCCACTGCCCATTACCTGTTGGTTTCAAAGTCCTCCACAGCTGCATCAGGCACATACACCCAGATGTTCCAGCCAATGAGAGAGAAGGCCAGGATAGAGTGTTCATCCTACAAATCCCAGAAACTAAGTTCAGAATCTGGAGGTGGGCTCCAGGTAGGGATAAGGAGAACTACAGAGAAGCTTTCTAGTTTGGGATACAGAAAAGAGAGGGAAATATCCACCATTTTTCCTCTCTGCCTCTCAGTCATTCCTATAACAGTTGCTTCCCCCCACCCCCTTCCCTCTTGGAGCTTTCTTTCAGGCAAAATATAAGGTAAGAAACCCATGGCTGCTAAAGTCCCAAATTTCTGGCTAAAGGACTGAAGGGGAAAGGGAGGATTCTTATGAACAGAGGACACAGCATGGAGAGCATAGAAATCTTGGGGAAGTCGCCTGGCAAAGTTTATGGACTCAGAGGCTCAGCACTGAGCTTGCGTGGGTCAAAAACTGGGAACTTAGGAGCTGGACAGATGGTTCAGCAGAYAAGAGAGCACTGTCTGCTCTTCCAGAGGACCTGGGTTCAATTCCCAAACCCCACATGGCAGCTTACAACCATCTACAGCTCAGTTCCTAGAGATGCAGTGCTTGCTTCTGGCCTCTGCAGCTAGGTCAGATACATGAAGGGTTTTACTGAGGAATATCAGGGGCTCTGAAGTAGAGTTTGTACTGACACAGTATTCTACAGAAGACTGTGTGGGACTGGCATCCTGAATCCAGCTAGGCCAGTATCTGCTCATCAGAAATACCAATATACTCCACAGGACTTAAATAAGACCTACATTCCAGCAGCACAGTGTTCTAAAAGTCTAGGATATACTCCAAAGACACTCAGATCTGAAACCCCAGGGAAATGCTCACACACAAAAAACAGACTAAAACTGAAACGATGTAAATATTGAACTGATTTGAGAAATTTGTGAATGTCAGTGTACTAGTCTTATGTCAGCTTGACACACAAACCACATTTATTTGAAAGGAGGAGAATCTCAGTTGAGAAAATGGCTCCATAAGATCCGGCTGTAAGGTATTTTCTTAATTAGTAATTGWTGGGGGAGCACTTAGGCATTGTGGGTGGTCCTGGCTTCTATAGGAAAACAAACTAAGGGCTGGAGAGATGGCTCAGTGGGTAAGAGCACCTGACTGCTCTTCCAAAGGACCTGAGTTCAAATCCCAGCACCCACATGGTGGCTCACAACCATCCGTAAAGAGATCCGACGCCCTCTTCTGGGGTGTCTGAAGACAGCTGCAGAGTACTTACATACAATAGATCTTAAAAAAAAAGGAAAACAAACAGCAAGCCTTGTGAGCTATCCAGTAAGCAGCACTTCTCCACGGCCTCTGCATCAGCTTCTGCATCCAGGATCATACACTGTTTTGAGTTCCTGTCCTGACTTGCTTCAATGATGAACAGCAATATGGAAGTATATGCCAAATAAATCCCAACTTGCTTTTTGGTTATGGTATTTTATCAGAGCAGTAGAAAGCCTAAGTCAAGATTGTGGCCTCTGTGCCCATTAATTCTTAGAATCCATCCTGGAAATGTGTTATATAGTGAAGACACATTGCAGATGTAATTAAGAGTGCTAACTAATCAGCTAACATTGAGATAGTGAGGCTTGCTGGGGTTATTCAGGTCACCCACCCACGTGGTTAGAATCCTCAGGGATCTTTCTCCAGATGATGCCAGAAGAGAGGGTTAGAAACAAGGGTTTTCAGTGTGTTGTTCTTCCCTTAGAAGGGACAAGGAGTCAAGAATGCAGGTGGCTTTTGGTATACCTGAGGGTCAACCTGAACCTATGGTACATGCCTATTGCTTATGGGACCCACCACAAAAAGAGGTGTTTTGTTTTGGTTTGGTTTTTGATCATAGAATTTTGTTTTACATAAAATTAAAACATCTAGTAGTTGTCTAAAGCACCAAGTAAAGGAAGTAATAAATCTATTTGTTGTCGGAAACAACCAGGAAGTGAAGGTGAAGCTGTAAGGTTGACAAATACAAGCCCTGTCCAAGGAAATGTCTTCGGATCAGTTGTGTTTTCTGTGGTGGTTGTCTGAAGGTAGTCTTCCTTTCTGTGGCTACTGTCGGACATTCCCAGTTAGGAGGACTGTGGTCATAGAGCTTCATGAGGCATATTTATTTTGGACTGATAAGTACTGTAAATTAGTTGGCTTCAAAAGCACATCAACTTTCCGTTTATTTTCCAGTTGAGCTGCTTATAACAGTTTTGGGTCAGTGGCATAGTTGGAACTAGATCCTGGTGGGATGCTTCAAAAATTTTCCTCCAGGCCCCTGCCGACCCCATTCCAACAGATGTCTGCCTTTTGTTGGTATGGCGTGTGTGTATGCATACTACGGGCATGCATACACATATTTATGGATATATATTGACTTTATTTTTTTTTTTTTTTGAAACGGTGTCTCTTACTAAGTGTGGTGCTTTGATTGAGAATGGCCCCAAAGCTCATGGACTTGAATATTTAGTCCCTGGTTAGTGGACTCTTTGGAAAGGATTCGGAGGTGTGTGGGCTTTTGGAAGAGGTGTGTCACTTGTGGTGGGGTTGAGGTTTCAAATAACTCTTCCTATTCCCAGTGTTTCTTGCTCTTTCTGCATCCAGGCCAAGATGTAAGCTCTCAGCTGTCCCTGTCCCAGTGCCTTTGTTTTGCCATCATGGACTCTTAATTCTCTGAAGCTGTAAGCTCCACATTCTTTTATAAGTTGCCTCGGGCATTGTGTTTTGTTTTTGTTTTTGTTTTTTAATCACAGCAGTAGAAAAATGACTAAGAGACTAAACTTCGAGCTCACAAATTAAGCAAGACTGGTAAGCCAGCAACTCCAAGGATCTGCCTGCCTGGCACTGAGATTACAGGCACACCTGGTGTGTGTGGGTTCTGGTGATCCAAGCTCACAGCCTTCTGCTTGTACAGCAAGCACCTTTCCCACTGGGCCATTTCCCCAGCTTTTCTGTGGCCTCTTAAAGTCCTAATAACCTACCAGCATGGGAAGTTCTTCACAAATCTCCCTGAGGTTTGGAGTGCTAGTGTTTGCTGGTAGAATCACTTGTCCGCCTTTGTGTAGGGATGACTCCACTGTGGTTCCTGTGATGCTGCGGCCATGTCAGCTTCCCTCTGGCAGTGAGTGCACTCGTGTCTAGAGAGGAGGTGTATTGGGAGGGTGTGGATGTTCACGCCTGCCTGTCTGCCTAGCTAGCTCTTTCTCGTAAGTTCTTGAACCTTGCCCTGTAATATAAAACCTGACATTGTTTTTCAGCTTCCGCATATTGATTAACTTGCGGAGTTACTTTTTTTTTTTTTTTAACTAGTTGCACTTATAGAATGAGGGACCCATCTCTTGAGTATAGCAAGGTTGAGGGACTGGGTAGGAGTCCATTATCATCAGCTATGAAAATTAATTCCAGTGAGATGGCTCAGCACATAAAGGCCCTTGTTGACTTGAGTTCCATCCTTGAGACCCACATGGAAGAATGAGAGAATCTACTCTCACAAGTTGTTCTCTGACCTACACACACACACACACACACACACACACACACACACACACACATACTGTGTCTCAGATACTCACACACAAATGTAAATGTTTTATTTTTTTAAGTTCAAAGCATAGATTTTAGACCTGTTGGACAAATTTCATGAATATGATAAGTATCATATTCTGCTCTGTTTGGTTAGACAGCAAATAAGTTTGCCTCTTATTTCTCCCCTGTGGACCCAGGGTTACAAGGAAGGCAGATGCTCACTGACCAACAGCACTTGGTCACCTCCTCACTGTGGGCAGTAGGCTGAGCCTTTGTTCAGAGAGAGCAAGAATCTTGACAATCAGATCGAGGCTTGAAGCTGACCCTGTCGCTTCCCAGTTGTGTTCCTTGGCAGCCCATTTTTGTTTATTTACTGTCTTAGACAGTTTTAGTGCAGAGCTTCCCCATACACATTCCATTCTATACATTCCCGCACTGTCTGCACCCTTACCAAAGCAGACATCTGTTACAGCACCACCATCCCCGAAACCTTTGACAACTTTTAAGCTGAATTTTCCAGCTGTAGAAAAGGACATGTCATAGGGTTTTTTTTTTATTATTATTTTAAAATGGGAACATAACCAAAGCAGTCAAACTTGTAGTGAATGATACAAAATGGTGGAAATTGTTTCCAGCTACTGGAGATATTTTTAGGAGTGCAGACGCCAAAGCATTCCATTCACATGGAAAAAAGATGAGAAAATTGCTTGAGTTCTCCATAGGTTGCTGGTTCTCTGCATTGCCTTTCTGTGACCTTCTGTGTTGGTGCTCCAGGGAGTACTCAGACAGAGGAGAAGTTAACAGCAGGCTYCCAGAACTGCTGCAGTCTTGCTGTGTTTCTGCCTAGCCTTAATATTTATTTATAAGCACACAAAGCAAAATGAAGTTCATTCCTGTTAGTTCCTATCTTACATAAGGCAGATTCAGAGTGTCCTCCCCTGCAACTGTTGCTCATGTCAGATAAGAGCACATGATGCTGAGTGAAGCAGCCTGTGATTCTGCAGCAAGAGCCCAGCTGTCGGCTGCTTCTGAAGCAGTTGAGAGATGAGAGATGAAGGTTAACCAGTGTTCTCAACACTGGGATTGTCTATCAGTTTTCTATCAAGTTCTTTACTTTTAATCTCTTCTAAACTTAGTATTATACTGAGCCTTAAAGTCTTAACCTTAAGTCTCTGTCTTGTCTTGAGCACTTGTTAAGTGGGTTCATGCTGCATTACTGTTGCTGAGCTGCAAACAGAGAGCGCCCCCAGGCCATTTCTTATCCAAACCAGTGTGTCTTAGGACTCTGGGTCTCAGCTGCCGCTCTGTGACAGACTTAACCTTGAGCCGTATGACAAGAAAGGCAAAGGTCAGTACTCAGAAGGTGTGTGAGCTTGCAGAGGTGTCCATGGTGGGACACATAGTTCAGGAGAGCTTAGAAAGCCCTCAAGCTTGTTTGGGTCTTTTGTTCTTATGGCGATGGACTCATTAATGTTAAATGAAAAGTTACAGCTGGGATGGAGCTAAGCTATTTTAGTTAAGTAAATATACATATATAACATGAACATATGGCTTAATTTTGTAGGATTTTCTAAAGATTTGTTTTATATCTGTGTCACATGCTCATTCAGGTGCCTTTGGAGGTCAAAAGAGGGTGTTTGATTCCCTGAAACTAGAGTTGCAGGTGGTTGTAAGCCTCTCACTGTGAGTGCTGGGAACTGAGCCCAGGTTCTCTGCAAAAAACAGCAAATGCTCTTAATCACTGAGCCATCTTTCCAGCTCCATTTGTTTTGTTTTGGGGACAGAGTGTTTAAGAGCATTTCTATTTGCAGAGGACCTGGGTTTGGTTGCCAGCACCCACATGGCATGCCGCTCACAAGTGTCCATAACACATTTCAGGGGGCCAGTGTGCTCCTCTGGCCTCCTCAGGAACCAAGCGTGCATATGGTACACAGACATGCATGCAAGGAAAACACTCATATGCAAAATATATATTTAAAAAGAAAGGAAAGAGGAAAGCAAGCTTGCTGCTCTTGTGCAAGGACCCAGGTTTGGCTCCCAGCACCCCAGGGTGGATCACAACTATCTGTAACTGCAGTACCACAGGATCCAGTGCTTTCTTTTGACTTCCAGACTCTTATAAACAATTTGTGCACAGATAGATAGATAGATAGATAGATAGATAGATAGATAGATAGATAGTTTTTTTTTTTTTTTTTTTTTTTTTTTTTTGGAAAATGCCCCCATTCAGCTCCCAAATCCCATATGGTGGCTCACAACTGCCCATCATTCAAGTTCCAGGAGATCTGATGCCCTTTTATGACCTCCTCAAGCACTGCATGTACATGGTACTAAGATTTACATGTAGGCAAAACACTTATACACATAAAACATATAAGATAGGCACTGGGCCAGAGGGCAGACAGTATTCACTTTATACAGCATAAGCCACACAGTGTGGTGGTGCACAAATGTGATAGGCAGCTTAGTGATTGAGAGTACTTGTGAGCAGAGTCTCACTGGTAGGTTAAGAGCACTTGTTAAGAGGCGGTCTCACTGTGTAGCCTTGACTGGCTTTGAGATCACCTGCCTCAGCCTCCTAGATACTGCACATGACACACTGTGTGGTTTAATGTTGTGTAAAGTTAATAGTGTCTGCTCTAGGAGTGCTTATTCTGTGCTCTGTTTAAGAGAGAGGGGCTCTCATTTGAGCAAGCTAGTAGTAACTTCCTTTGCATTTTCTTTTTACAGTTTTTTCATCTTAGTCTATACTACTAGGCCCCATGGTTGTCCTTGTGCATTTTCTTAGAACTGCACGGTTAGATGCAGCTATTTTATAAAAAGTACAACAGGAAACCTGAAGACKTTCCCTCTAAGCGTATTTAGAGGCTGGCCCAGTGTCATGTCCCGTTGCCCAGCACTTGGAAAGCGGAGGCAAGAGGATGGCCTGAACCATGAGCCAGGGATGGAACAGTCCCCAGTCTGTAAATAAATACATATAAAAATACATGAAAACTGCATAGAAAAGTGGATTAGATACATAGCCTGTAACATGTATTTTGACTTTTTGTATTTTCAGAGTTGTAGCCTTACTTGAGGGGAGGTTGACTGTGGTGAGCAGAGTAAAGCACACGCCTTGTTCCAGAAGAACTAATCTCAGTCCGGTTTCCCATCACTAGCACAGGCTTCCTGAGAAGACAGCTGCAGGGAAGAGAGAAGCCTTTATTTTGTATCACTTTCAGGTTTAGGCCATATTAGTTCCCCATTGCTTTTGGGTCCAATTGTAGTGAAACAGAACATCATGGCTGGGAGAATGTGGTGGAATGAAGCGGCTGACCTCAACAGAGGCAGAGAGACACTGACCTGACTGACCCACGTCCTTCAAGTAGGCCCCAAGGCAGAGCTTCGTAGAGTCCTATGAATGTTAATGTTGTGGGAACTAACTCTCTTAAGCATTAGCCTGCTGTCTCCGTCTTCAGTCTTACACACTTTAGTATAGACAGTACAGTGCCTGATGAGACAGTGCAAATGCTTCAATGCCACCGATACTAAGTGACTACTTAACTGCAGACACAGTGAGATCTAGGCCTGCCCTCAAGGAGCAGCTAGACAGGAGAACTTCCAAAGGATGGTAGGTCACAGCTAACTGACTTTCACATGAAGTAGCTAGTTTATTCATTGGTTTGAACTGGCATACAGGAATTTCGATGGGAAATTAACTTGGTACCATTATGTACTATTTCATCATTTTGTTCCTTCAAACATTATACTTTGTTTTTTAAATATCTTATTTCTGTGCATCTGTATGGATGCATATGTACTGTGGCACACTTGTGGAGGTCAGAGAAGAGCTTTCTGGAGTCAGTTCTGTTCTTCCATCTGTGAGTCCTGGGATGGAGCTCCGGTCGTCTGGCTGGGCAAAGTGCCTTCACTCACTGAGCCTTCTGATGGGCCCTCATGTTGCTGCTTTGCCAAAAGAGTTTAGCCTTCTTAATAAATTGGGTGTGCAGAGCACTTCTCAACAAGACTCTTGTGGGTGTGGCTTTAAGAAGGAGTTGGTTGTCAGTGAGTCATGAAGAAACTTTTCAAATGTAATTCAAAGTCTGCAAGATCCTTTGGTTTGCCTTGATAATAAGATATGCATGAAGACAGGAACAACGACCCTCTAATGGTTGGCATAGGAGGGAACGGGGTGTCTTCTTAGTGCGGAGGACTTTACTCAGACCCTGGTCCTGCGCTGAGTCCTTGTTCTGCCACTGAGCTACAGTCCCAACCCAAATGAGATAAATTCTTTAAAAGTTATTACAGTTAGCAGAAGATATTTGTAAAGTGAATTATGAGACATCAGTAAGTTTGGCAGATTACATTCTTTATTGGTTACACATCTGGTGTCTGTGTCTCACTTCTACCACTTTGCCCTGTATCTTTTGTTATATGGTGTTTTACTGTTAAATGTTTTTCTTGTTTTATTTTGCTTCTTTTTTAAAGCAAGTTCTCACATGGCTAGGCTGGCCTCAAACTCACAGCATCTCTACCTCCTGAGCTCTCTTGCCCAGCTTTTTGAATTTTGCTTTTGTTGGTGTTTGTTGTTGTTGCTTTAGAGACGGTTCCATATAGACCAAGCTGGTCTGGAACTCTCTATGTAACCACAGATGATCTTGAACTTAGAGCCATCCTCCTGCCCTCCTCCTGAGTCCTAGAATTAGGTGTGTGCTACCACGTGGTTATGTGATGCTTGGGATAGATCTCAGGACTTTGTTCATGCTAGGCATGCTTTGTAGTAACTGAGCCACATCCCTACCCCTTAATTTTCTTTAATTTGGTTTTCGAACATAGATAACATTCTTAAGAAGGAAACTTTCCATAAGTAGTAAATCCCTTAGTACAGGAAAAAAACAGTCTTATGAGATTCTAGTTGATACTTAGCTTGGTCTTTGTTAAAAACAGTGAGGAAATTACCTATTAGACTTAACAGCTTTAAGCCAGACTTTTCCTTTAGTTCAGTAAGTAGGACTGAAAACGATCCTGACCGTCTTGGGGTCATCTGTTAAATGGTCTACATAGAGATATTAGTGCTTCTGAGGTGGGGTGTGATTTGAGAATAGTCTGGGGCAGGTGCCTGCATTCACCAGGTCCTTCTCTGGGCTCTCATTTGGTGCCATGTCCAGATTTCCTCCCTAATGACCCATGGAAACTGACCTCCCCTAGAAAATGCAAGGAACACAGAGCTGGCAAAGACAGGTCTGGCTGTTTTCATGCACTTCAGCTCCATCCCTAGTAACACACTCGAACACTGAGCCAGGGTAAAAGACAGGTCCATTGATGCTTCAGATTACTGTGAAGATGCCAGACACTTGTTGATGCTCTCCTATTAATTACACTAGAAAGGACACTGTCTAACTCTTGGACCAAATGGGTAGCACACATGACTGGACTGAAGGAGGGAGACATGCTGGGTATTGAGCAGTGCAAGGACAAGAGGTAGCCATAGGTTTTCTCCTCCTCCCAGGTGAGTGGTATTGATGTCACTCTATTAATCTCTGTGTCTAGCTCAGAATACCTTGGAAATATCATTAGGGATTTTATTCATTTTGTGCTACAACTGTATGTATAAGAGAAAAAAACTTTTTTATGTTTTGTATTCTATTGTATATCAAGACTCACAGAGTTAATTAAATACATGATATTGTTGATTCCTATGAACCCAATGATTTTTTTAAYCATCTAAAAATTGTTATAGTTATTATAATATAGTTATTTAGTGTGTTTTTGTTTTAGTGTTTCCTTCTCTTTCAACTAATGAAGAATGGGAGAGATAGAAGGAACATACAGAGCTTTACCAACTTCAGGGACACGCTTGGGTGGCCAGAGCTCCACTGGAGTGAGCACCCTGGAACCAGAGCAGAGCCTGTCGCCCAGGATGCAGGAGAAGCACATGCGCATCAGAGTGAAGCTGCTGGACAGTACTGTAGAACTGTTTGACATTGAGGTGAGAAGCGTGGTTTTTAAGCTATATTTCCTTCTAAAGTGAAATAATTCTGTACCAGATTTCTGTAAGAGGTTATGTTATGTATTTATTCAAGTAACCAAAAGTTGCTTTGATGACTATCCAGCAGAGTCCTTGGAAATAGTAAATCTAAGTTAACTTTCAGCTAAAATTCTGATAGGATCCACTGTTTCTGTTCTGTTTGTTTGTTTATATTTTGGTCTTTTGGATTTTCAAGACAGGTTTCTCTGTCTCAGGAAGCCCTGGCTATCCTGGAACTAGCACTTAGATCAGGCTGGCCTCGGATTCAAAGAGATTGCCTGCCTCTGCTTCCCAAGTGCTGGGATTTAAAGCGTGTGGAGCAACCACTTAAAGCAACCATGTTTTAAGAGGTTGGCTGAGGATACAAACTGATCAAACTGCTTTGACT
>BDUI01000257.1:203440-217452 GCA_002335545.1 Apodemus speciosus
CTGGAACTCACTCTGTAGACCAGGCTGGCCTCGAACTCAGAAATCTGCCTGCCTCTGCCTCCCAAGTGCTGGGATTAAAGGCGTGCGCCACCACCGCCGCCTGGCTATTTTTTAATCTTAAGGCAAAACACAATTTCATCGTTAAGTATATTGTTTGCTGTTGGTTTTCCATCCTTCCTAGTTAAGTGAGAGTTCTCTCCTCTTTAAAACCATGTTAAACTTGCCAAATTTTTGCATTAATTGAAATGATCACTTGTTTTTCTTTATTACTTTCTGTTTTAAGACAGGGTCTCACTCTATAGCTGTGGCTGGCCTAGAGCTCACTATATAGGCCAGGTTGGCCTTGAACTCAGAGGCCTGCCTGCCTCCTGAGTGCTGGGACAGAAGTCATGCATCCCTGCAGCCTGGTCATTTGCTTTTTCTTTTATTCTGTTGATATTATGAATTATATTGCATGGCTTTAAAATATTAAATCAATATTTATGTTTTACTTATATGGCTAGATCTATTATATCAATCAATCTTCTGGAGGAGTTTTGCCACAGAGCTCACGAGGGGATACTTGCTCTGGACCCTTGTTATAATGCCTTGGCCTAGTTTGGTATTTGGCTAATACTAGGGCTGATAACTGATTTAGTTTTTTTTATTCCCTTCATGCACAGTTGCTGTTTAGAATCCAGCCATGCTTGGCTGGTCAGAGGTTCTGCATGCCAGTTACATGTCAGGAGGACCCATGCTAGTTTTAGCTGGCCCTTCATCATTGCCCTTATAACCAACCTGTCTCCAAGAGCTAAAGGCTGCAGCTTCAAGTCATCCTTCCTGCCTGTTCATGTCTGTCTTTTGCCATCACACCATTCAACTGGTCGCAGCCTTTCAATGACTTCTTCTTGTCTTCTTGCACATGGAATATAATATGGATTTCCTAACATAACCTGTGAAGCTGTGTGATCTCAGAGTGTTCTCCTCTTGGGATTTAGGGTTTTGTTTTGTTATTGGTTGTGTTGGTTTGTTTGTTTGTTATTTTTTTAGTTTTTTTTGAGACAGGGTTTCTCTGTGTAACCATAGCCTGGTACTCAAGAGATCTGCCTGCTTCTGCCTCCCGAGTGCTGGGATTAAAGGCATCCGCCACCATTGCCCAACTCCTCTTAGGAAATGCATCATAACCTCTCACTTACTACCCTCTGAACACAGACACCAGCATCCGGGAATCCCCAGCCTTTCGTGCCTTACTGCACTGGCAAGTTTTTGCCAACTTGACACAAGCTAGAGTCATCTGAGAAGAGGGAATCACAGGTGAGAGAATGCCACCACAAGGTTGGGCTGTGAGCAAGCCTGTGGTACATTTTCTTGATTAATGATTGATGAGGGTGGACCCATGCCATTGTGGATAGTGCCACCCCTGAGTAAAAGGCCTTGAGTTGTTCACATAGGCTGAGCAAACCATGAGGCGCAGGCTAGGAAGCAGTGTCCTCCATTGCCGCCGCTTCAGTCCTGCCCTGAGTTCTCGCCCTGGCCCCTGGAGGATGGACTGACTATAAGCTGTAAGGTGAAGTAGACCCTTCCCTCCCCACATTGCCTTTGGTAATGTTTTGTCACAGCAATAGGCTAATAAGCTCACACATCCCTGTTTCTTCCAACACTCCTTATGTAGCTAAATCTTACTAATCTTTCAGGACTCTGCTAAAATGTCACTTCCTTTGGGTGGCTTTCCCTGAACCTCCATCAAAATATCCCCTTCCTCCTTATTATTATATTTAAGATTATACATATATAATATATAAAAACTATACATATTATTTATAGCATATATATTCATTCCTGACATTTATGTATGTGGTATTTGTTTGTCCAAGATCAGTCAGTGGCTGTTTTCTCATCTGGAAGACTCTCATTTGTCTCAGTTAATTGAATGAGATATATAGTTATAAACACTGAAGTCAACCTCTGCTCTAAAGAGTCTTAGTTTTGAGCCTTAAATTTATTTTATTTATGTATTTTAAATTTTTAAAATTTATTTCATTTTATTTTTGAGACAGAGTTTCCCTCTGTAGCCCTGGTTGTCCTATAAGTAGCTCTGTAGACCAGGCTGGCCACAAATTCAGAGATGTCCCTGCCTCTGCCTCTGAGTGCTGGGATTAAAGGTGTATGCCTTAAATTTACTTTAAAACTAGGCTGTAACTTTAATTTTTTAAAAAACCTATTTTTAATGTTAAACACTTTAACCTTCCTTGCAGCCCACCACCCACCAGAGGTAGTGAGAAAGAAAGGGTACAGGGGAAGTGGACCTGTTTAGAAAGGTTCTTTGGAACAACTCCCATCTGTGTCTTCTGGAAACCGGCAGTTCAGTTCACAGGTCAGCAGCAGCTCGATCCATTCGCAAATACTTCACAGATACACCAACAGTCCAGTCCAGTCCAGCAGAGTCGGCTTTTGGTCCTCCTGTCCATAGACATAATTTGCAGAAATGAACTTGGTTACCAGATTTTATAAGATAGTAAGTGACCTCATGGCTCCTCACAGTGACTGTGACTCGGTTGAAATGTTTCTGTTTGAAGAAGGCACTTACTGTAGTGATGCAGGAGAAAAGGAGGATTTACAGCAGATTCGGGGTGGGGTACCCTGTGTGTGGATGTAGGCTTCAGTTATTATCCTTATTTTAATAGACTTTTGGCTCTTAAAGATGTGATGTTCGGTTATATTCCAAAGGCTAGTCTAGTTGTAAGCATACGTTTTATGCAGCCTATTTTAATGAACAACTTCTCCTCTTGCCCATCACCTACCAGAGGTAGTGGAATAGAAAAGTTATTAGGATATGGGGAAGTGGACCTGTTTAGCAGTAGTTCTTTGAGCTCAGTCTTCTTTGCCAGCAGTTCAGTCCTGTAGCAAACACCAAATATTGAATTAGCAGCCATAGTCCAGGCCTCTCAGCAGACAGACACCACACACAAACCAGCACAAAGAAACTGCAGGGCTCACCAGCCAGCCTGCATCTATGAATGTGGCAAGCTGCCACAGGAACCTCACGAGCTGTTTTTTGGAGAATTTCTCTCAATGGCACGATCACCACAAGTGGAGCTCAGCCACGCTATGTGAGGCCAACCGGTACATGCTCATTGTTAGCAAAGAATAGAGAGGTGGAGCAAAAAACCAGGGCTCCAGCTCCCACTGTCTGGGGGGTATAGTTACCCTCCTTCCTCACACAGCCCTTGACATGTCTACTATATCAAAACATCCTCTTGCCTGCATCTGCTTCATGAAAACATTCTTTTTTTGTGTCTTCTTTAGCAAGACTTCCTTTCACCTGTGTGCCCCAGCAAACCATCATTTGATACAAGTGACTTTCCAAACAAACCAGGAGTTTCCACTTCAGCTGGTTTTCTGATCAAGGAAAGTCTTGGTTTGTTTTGTTCATCAAATGAGTTGTATAGTTGTTATCAGCATTGAAATATGGATTCATCTCTAGAGAACCTTAATTTAGAGCAATAACTTTATTTTAGAACCTCATAGAAGAAAGTTATGTATCAACTTGCTGTGTCCTGTATGCTAAGCTGTGGGGTAGAGATGCTTTCAGCTCTGGCACTGACAGGTAGACAGTGCTCAGCTCTGTCACTCATAGTAAAGGGAGAGATTAGTTCTCTCCAAACTACAGGGGCAGGATGTCTAGGGCAGGCATGTTTTCATTGGTTCATAATTTGCTATTTTAAAACTCAGGAGCTAATACGAGGAGATAACTTTTCTTTTACCTGAAAGTTAGTGTTGCAGCAGAAGTGGCATTTTGTAATCCTAAGAATCCTTGGGGCTGAGGATATGGTTCAGTGGTAGCACTTGCTACTATATACTATGCCCTAAGTTTGATTCCGCACCATGTTAGAAACCTTGCAGACAAGCAAACAAATAGACAATAGTGATAAAATCTCAGTACTTTAGGGGCTGAAGTAGGGGGGTTGCCATAAATTTGAAGTTAGTACCAGGTTGGCCAAGACTGAGATTCTGTCTCAAAAAACAAAAGCCAAGGTGAGTGACAGAATCCCAGCACTCGGGAGGCACAGACAGGTGGATCTCTGGGTTCGAGGCCAGCCTGGTCTACAGAGCGAGTTCCAGGACAGCCAGAGCTATACAGAGAAACCCTGTCTCGAAAAACTGAAACCAACAAAACAAAAAATGAGCTGGGCTTGGTGGCAAAAGCCTTTAGTCCCAGCTGGGAAGGCAGAGGCAGGCAAATCTGAGTTCCAGACAGACCAGGGAACATAAAAAGTCTCTGTAAAATGGCTCAGCATTAAAGAGCACTCGCTGAGGTTTAATTTCCACCTGCATGGTAGCTCACCACCATCTGTAGCTCRAATCCCAGAGAGTCAGAACTGTCCTTTGTCCTTTGCATGACACTCATTCACAGAAAATAAATAGTAAAGTAATGCAATGTCTAAAAAAGAAATACTGTCAGGAAGGAAGGGAGGGAGAGAGGGAAGGAAGGAAAGGAGGAGCGGTCTGGGGTATAGATCTAGGATGCAGATGGAATGGATGTCCTCTGCCCTCACTGAGAAGTGGGGATGGAGTTCTAATGAGGATTCAGGTATTTTCTTAACACAACTCCATTTTTTTTCAGTATACAAAACCTTTAGGAAAGGCTTTCATTTTCTCTGATTAGGAAATATAAGTGGCCAGGTGTGATTCTTGCCTCGGGCAGAGGCAAGCTAGCCAAGACTACATAGGGAGGCCCTGTCTTTAAAAAAGAGGGAGGAGAAGAAGAGAAGTACAGAACCAGGCTGAGAATGTAGCTGTATTGCTCACATGCTTGCCTGTCACGCCCAGAGCCTCGGGTTTGATCTCGAGCACTGCATAAATAGAATGTGGTACCAAACGTATACCCTGTAATCACTACCCATCATCCCAGCATTCAGGATGACCCGGGGTTCAAGGTCACCTTCAGCTCACAGCGAGTTCAAGACCAGCATGTACAAACGAGACCCTATCAAAACAAACAGAATATCAATTGCATAAGCATTAGTTTAACTGTGTGACAAAGACAAATTCTCAGTCACGATGTTCCGTGCTAGAATACAAATTTTGTGTTCCAGTAAAAAATTAATGCTTTCATTCTGACCAGGAAAAAATAGTCAGAATTCCAGAAAGTATTGTAGACAGATGTTTGCCATTTCTCCCACATGAGCATCCTAAATATGGCAAATAAACGGCCTTCGAATTCATTTTGGTCTGACCTCAGAAGAAAAAGCTAGTAATTTAGCATCATAAGTTTGAGGATAATGTTGGTGTTTTGCAAAAGCTCTTAGAAGATTCTAGAATACATTGCTGTTACATGACTCTGCCCTAGATCTTGAAACCTATGATTTTGTCATGGAAAATTGATTCTTTTTTTAATCCTAACGCTAGGAATGTGGCTGGGTGGTGCATGGCAGAGGCGCTGGCATTCTTATTCTTAGCTCTTCAGATTGTGGTTTTGGAATTCTCCCTTGCCCAGCTTCCCTGCCTGACACCAGCACACACCCAAGGCCGGTCTGTGCTTGGTTAGAAAGTAATGACACCTGATAAAGGTAGGCTATAAAATGGGGAATGAGGAAGTGTTGCCTTGCTTACCCTGGTACCCCTGAAGATCCTCTAAACACAGTTTTATAAAGGAGAATGCTACAGCGATTCAGGATCTTAACAGAGGGCATAGAAGTGAAATTTGTTGGATTGATTCCTAGCTTCTTTAGTTGTGGGTAACAGCCCCATATGGGGGCCATATAACTGAATGCGCAGATTGTGAAAGATCTGGCAACAGTTAAAGATCTCTTAAAGCACAGTGACCAAAAAATAATTCAACCTGAATGTACATAGTGAATGCAGTCTTCACCCATGGTGTCCTGCAGGACGTCGGCGCTGCATTGCTTCTGAACACGTGTATACTTCACAGGCCTCATGTATACCTCACACCATGCAAGGCCAGGAAACCCTGCCTGAGAAGCCTCAACTCAGACTCAAGGCCGCTGTATGGTATAAATTGCAGTGCTATTATTATACATGCAAAATTTTCTGTGTCTATAGAAATAGAATGGCTTAATTATAGAAAACAATGATTTTAATTACTTCCCTGTCATCATTTTTCAGTGGGTATCAAATTAGTATGTCTTTGGATTAAATCATGTTAGAATGTTTGTGTTGATGACTTAAGTTTCAGTTAAAATATTAAATGAGCTTTGTAGAATTTCTAACACTTTCTGAAATGGCTGTAAACATACTTACATTTTGTTCTACATATTGATGCAAATTATCATTCTCAGTATCTATGACTGTGAAATTCAGATATCATTCAGTCCTGAGAAGCATTGAAGATGCTGTGTCCTACAATATCAAATTTTCAATCAAGATTTAGTTCTTTCTTTTTCATTTTTATTGAATATATTCTTCATTTACATTTCAAATGTTATATCCTTTCCCGCTTTCCCACCCTCCCAGAAAATCCCCAACCCATCCTCCTTCCCCCTGCCTCCAAGAAGATGCCCCTCCATCCAACCCACTCCCATCTATCCCATCTATCAAGCCTTCATAGGACCAAGGAATATTCCTCCCACCAATGCCGGACAAGGCATTCGTAGGCCACAATTGCGACTGGAACTATGTGTACCCCTTGGTTGGTGGCTTAGTCCCTGGGAACCCTGGGGCACCTGGTTGGCCTACATCGTCATTCTTCCCATGGGGCTTCGAACCCCTTCAGCCCCTCCAACTCCTCTATTGGGGACCCCTCACTCAGTCCAATAGTTGGCTGCTAGCATCTGCCTCTGTAAGGCTCTGGCAGGGCCCCTCAGGAGACAGCCATAACAGGCTCCTTTAGGCAAGCACTTCTTGGCATCCATGATAGTGTCCAGGTTTGGGTGACTGTTATAGGATGAGTCGCCAGGTAGGACAGTCTCAGGGTGGCCTTTCCTTCAGTCTCTGCCCCACACTTTGTCTCCATAATTAAGTATACGATCATATCATCTGCAAATAGTGATATTTTGACTTCTTCCTTTCCAATTTGTATACCTTTGACCTTCTTTTGTTGTCTAATTGCTCTCTAGCTAGAACTTCAAGTACTATATTGAATAGACAGGGAGAGAGTGGGCAGCCTTGTCTGGTCCCCAATTTTAGTGGGATTGCTTCAGGTTTTTCTCCATTTAGTTTGATGTTGGCTACTGGTTTGCTGTATATTGCTTTTACTATGTTTAGGTATGGGCCTTGAATTCCTGATTAAAAAGTCTCCAAGACTTTTAACATGAAGGGATGCTGAATTTTGTCAAATGCTTTTTCAACATCTAATGAAATGGTCATATGGTTTTTTTCTTTGAGTTTGTTTATGTAGTGGATTACATTGACGAATTTCCGTATATTGAACCATCCCTGCATCCCTTGGATGAAGCCTACTTGATTGTAGTGAATGATCGTTTTGACGTATTCTTGAATTTAGTTGGCAAGAATTTTATTGAATATTTTTGTATCAATGTTCATAAGGGAAATTGTTCTGAAGTTCTCTTTCCTTGTTTGTTCTTTGTTTGGTTTAGGTATAAGTGTTACTGTGGCTTCATAGAATGAATTGGGTAGTGGTCCTTATGTTTCTATTTTGTGGAATAATTTCAAGAGTATCAGTATTAGGTCATCTTTGAAGTTCTGATAGAATTCCCTACCAAACCCATCTGGTCCTGGGCTCTTTTTGGTTGGGAGACTGTTAATGACTGCTTCTATTTCCTCTGGGCTTATGGGACTATTTAAATAGCTTATCGGATCCTGTTTTAACATTGGCACCTGGTATGCGTCTAGAAAATTGTCCATTTCATCTAGATTTTCCAATTTTATTCAGTATAAGCTTTTATAGTAGGATCTGATGATTTTTTTTTAATTTCCACAGTTTCTGTTATGTCTTCCTTTTCATTTCTGATTTTACTAATTTGGGTAGTGCCACTGTGCCCTCTGGTTAGTCTGGCTAAGGGTTTATCTATCTTGTTGATTTTCTCAAAAACCAGCTTCTGGTTTTGTTGATTTTTGGACAGTTCTTTTTGTTTCTATTTGGTTGATTTCAGCCCTGAGTCAGATTATTTCCTGCCATCTACTCCTCTTGGATGTATTTGCTTCTTTTTGTTCTAGAGCTTTCAGCTGTGCTGTCAAGTTGCTAGTGTAAGCTCTCTCCATTTTCTTTTTGGAGGCACTTAGTGCTATGAGTTTTCCTCTTAGCACTGCCTTCATTGTGTCCCATAAGTTTTGGTATGATGTGTCGTCATTTTTATTCTAAAAAGTCTTTAATTTCTTTCTTTATTTCTTTCTTGACCACAAGTTATCATTGAGTAGAGCATTGTTCAGCTTCCATGTGTATGTGTGTTTTCCATTGTTTTTGTTGGAACTTAAGACCAGCCTTAGACCGTAGTGATCTGATAGGGTGCATGGAATTATTTCAATATTCCTGTATCTGTTGAGGCCTGTTTTGTGAACAATTATATTCTCAGTTTTGGAGAAGGTACCATGAGGTGCTGAGAAGACCTCTTGCTTTAGGATGAAATGTTCTATAAATATCTGTTAGATCCATTTGATTCATAACTTCTGTTAGTTTCACTGTCTCTGTTTAGTTTCTGTTTCCATGATTTGTCCATTGCTGAGAGTGGGGTGCAATGTGTGCTTTGAGCTTCAGTAAAGTTTCTTTTATGAATGTGGGTGCCCGTGCATTTGGAGCATAGATGTTCAGAATTGAGAGTTCATCATGGTAGATTTTTCCTTTGACCAGTATGAAGTGTCCTTTCTTATCTTTTTTTGACAACTTTTGGTTGAAAGTCGATTTTATCCGATGTAAGAATGGCCACTCCAGCTTGTTTCTTGGGACCATTTGCTTGGAAAAATTTTTTTGCAACCTTTGACTCTGAGGTAGTGACTTTCTTTGTCACAGAGGTGGGTTTCTTGTATGCAACAAAATGTTGGGTCCTGTTTATGTATCCAGTCTGTTAGTCTATGTCTTTTTATTGGGGAATTGAGTCCATTGATGTTAAGAGATATTAAGGAAAAGTGATTGTTACTTCCTGTTATTTTTGTATTTATGGTTGTGTGGTTATCTTCTTTTGGGTTTGTTGAAAGATTACTTTATTGCTTTTTCTAGGGTGTAGTTTCCCTCCTTGTGTTGGTATTTTCCATCCATTACCCTTTGTAGAGCTGGGTTTGTGGAAAGATACTGTGCAAATTTGGTTTTGTCATGGAATATCTTGTTTTCTCTGTCTTTGGTAATTGAGAGTTTTGCTGGGTATAGTAGCCAGGGCTGACATTTATGTTCTCTTAGGGTCTGTACGACATCTGCCCAGGATCTTTTAGCTTTCATAGTTTCTGGTGAGAAGTCTGGTGTAATTCTGATAGGTCTGCCTTTATATGTTACTTGACCTTTCTTCCTTACTGTGCTTAATATTCTTTCTTTGTTTAGTACATTTGGTGTTCTGATTATTATGTGACAGGAGGAATTTCTGTTCTGGTCCAGTCTTTTTGGAGTTCTGTAGACTTCTTGTATGTTCATGGGCATCTCTTTCTTTATGTTAGGGAAGTTTTCTTCTATAAATTTGCTGAAGATATTTACTGGTCCTTTAAGTTGTAAATCTTTGCTCTCTTCTATACCTATAATCCTTAGAATTGGTCTTCTCATTGTGTCCTGGATTTTCTGGATGTTTTGGGTTACAAGCTTTTTGCATTTTGTATTTTCTTTGACTGTTGAGTCAATGTTTTCTATGGTATCTTCAGCACCTGAGATTCTTTATTCTATCTCTTGTATTCTGTTGTTGATGCTTGCATCTATGACTCCTGATTACTTTCCAAGGTTTTCTAGCTCCAGAGTTGTCTCCCTTTGTGATTTTTTTTTATTATTTCTACTTCCATTTTTAGATCCTGGATGGTTTTGTTCAGTTCCTTCACTTGTTTGTTTGTGTTTTCTTGTATTTCTTTAAGGGATTTTTGTATTTCCTCTTTAAGGRCTTCTACCTGTTGACCCATGTTCTCCTATATTTCTCCTAAAGGGAGTTATTTATGTCCTTCTTGAAGTCTTCTATCAGCATCATGAGATGTGATTTTAAATCCAGATCTTGCTTTTCCAGTGTGTTGGGGTATACAGGACTTGCTGTTGTGGGAGATCCGGATTTGGATGGTGTCATGTTGCCTTGGATTCTGTTGATAATGTTCTTGAGTTTGCCTTTTGCCATCTTGTTATCTCTGCTGTTAACATTCTCTGACTGTGGCTTATCTGTCCTGCAAGCCTGTGTATCTGTACTCCTGGGATTCCCATTCTCTCTGTGCACATAGGCATGTAGGCACTTCTGGGAGGCCAGCTCTCCTGTGGTGGTGTTTGTGTATGTAGCTCTGTGGCCCAGGATGAGCTCTGTGCTCTCAGGCCTCTCCACAGTCCTGAGAGGTTAGCTATCTTCCTCCGCCACCCGGATATGGCGCAGTGTGGCAAACGATGGTCCCCAGCCAGAGACAGAAACTAGAAGGCTCCTGCCTGAGGGTTCCTCTGAGCAGCAGGGATGGTCCTGCCTGTGCTCTCAGGCCTCTCCATACTCCTGCAGAGGGACTGGCTGAGGAGGAAGGGGCAGAAAGAAAGGAAGGGAAGTGGTATTTAGGAGGGCGGGGTTTTGATGGTTGATGGAATTCAAGTCTGCCAGGCCCCCAGCAGCAGCTCTGGGGCTCCAGCAGTGGGAGGGGGTTCTTACCAACTGCTCTGAGTGCAGCAGGTTCTCTTGGATGCATCAGGAGATGATTGTCTTCACTGGAGCAGAGCAGCCAAGAGTCTGCCCCAGCAGAAAGGACAGGCGGCAGAAGGGGCAGAAACAATGGAAGGGGACAAAATTTAATACTTTATGTAAAAAATAAATATGCCAGGCTGTGACACACACCCTTAATCCCAGCATTCAGGAGGCAGAAGCAGGCGGATATCTGTGAGCTTGAGGTCAGCCTGGTCTACAGCGTGAGTTTCAGGACAGCCAGGGCTACGCAGAGAAACCCTGTCTGAAAATACCATACCTACACACCTACCTACATGCATAAATATATACACATCCATCTCTTTGTATTCAGATTTGCTTTTATCCTTAATAAATGCTGAACTTATTTGTATACCAAAGAATTTTTTTCCAAAACAGGGTTTCTCTGTATAGCCCTGACTACTGCAGAACTTTATCCATAGAACAGGTTTGGCTTGATCTCAGAGATCTGCCTGCCTCTGCCTCCAAGTTCTGGGATCAAAGACGAGCACCACCACCACCACCGAGCCAAAGAGTTACTTTTAAGAGAAATGTCTTTATGACTTATTGGTAAATACCTATTCTATATGTATGTATGTATAACTGGAATCATGAAAACGATTAGGTGAAGAGGGAAAAGTAGCCCTGAGTTAGGTTATCTTGTCCTTGGGCACTAGGGGATTCTAGACTTGGTGTGATTTATTTTGTCAACAGGAGCAGCAGCAGGGGACAGGAGCTCTCCAGGTGTCATTAGAGGCAGCTGTCTAGCTGAGCTACAAGCCCCAGTCAGACCCTCTTTGTGTTCTTTTTACTGTGTGATCAAGAAAGAAGTTATCTTGTACTTACTTTAGCTACGTTTTTATTTTCGAATTCTCACTACCCTTTCTGGGTTTTTGTGTTCTTTTGGTATTCAAGTGCCTACATTCTTGGCCCAAGTCCTCACAGGTTGTCTTGGCTAGTTTTATGCCAACTTGACCCAAGCTAAAGTCATCTGAGAGGAAGG
Organism: Apodemus speciosus; assembly: GCA_002335545.1. Lineage (NCBI taxonomy): Eukaryota > Metazoa > Chordata > Mammalia > Rodentia > Muridae > Apodemus > Apodemus speciosus. The sequence continues at coordinate 215,174 of BDUI01000257.1, forward strand.
AGCTTCAGCTGAAAATGAAAATGCCTCTGTACAATCTGGCCTTCTTAGGCAGGCAAGCCTGTCAGGCATTTTCTTGATTAGAGATTAATGGGCTGCCAGAGTTCTAGGGGTGGTCCTTTCAATAAAGAAAGCAGGCTGAGCAAGCTATGAGGAGCAAACCAGGAGGCAGCATTCCTCCATGGCTCTTGCCTCCATAGTTTCTGCCTTAGCACCCCTCAATGGACTGCAATTTAGGATTTGTGAGTCAAAAAAACCTTTTCTTCCCCAAGCTGCTTTTGGTCATGGAGTTTCATCCTACAGTAGTAACCCAAACTAGGCAGGATTGGCACCAGGATATTATTGTAACAGAACTGTCCATGTTCTTTGGGGAGGGACTTTGGAGCACTGGGCAGTGAGCTCATGAACAGAGTGACCATGATGGCAGAGATGGAGGTTATACATGGGCTCAGTAATGTCAGCTTCCACTCATTCCACTCACAAGGCTGGCCTGGCCTCAGATGCTGCCGAGTGCCAGATCTGCCAAGAACAGAGACCAGCACTGAGGCCCAATATGGCATCATTCCCAGGGTAACCAGCCAGTGACCTGGTGGCAAGTTAGTTACTTGAGGCCTACCCTGCCTGGTCACTGCCTCGGCCATGTGGTCCTCAAGTGTGCCCTGTTCCATTGTTTCATGCCCAGTGGCAAACAGGTGAGCGGCATGTTGTTGAGAGCCCCCTAAGTCAGACCCTTCACAAGTTCCCGTCGCGGGGCAGTCTGTCAGGACTTTCTGCTGATGCCATTCTTTTCCATGCCACACTCATTCCCCCATTCCCTYGTGGGCAGAAAGCCTTGTTGTTCCATGTATGCTTTTCCATGTCAGCTTCACCTTCGCCATGGAGCCTTTGCAGGTCACATCAGCCTGCTTATATTTAGTTTCTTTTAACTATTAAAAAGGAAATTGTAGCTAGGCATGGTGGTGGACACCTGCAGTCCTAGCACTTAGGATACTAGGGGCAAGAAGATTGAGAGTTTGAGACTAGCCTGAGTTACATAGTGAGATTTTTGTCTTTAATAAAATTGCTTTATTCTATTATTCTTCACTTTTAGGTGTAGAAAGTAACCAAGATTTTCCCAGAAAGCAGAGGGTACAAATACAGTTTTTCCAGAGACAGCGCTCTGCTTGTCTCCCTTGTAGGATATCATATACTTCTAAATGTCTGTTATCTTATAAGCAAGGTATACTGTTTGGGTTATGCTTGCACTGGTGGTTCCTTGGCTTTCTGAAATGTGCTGTCTCTGGGAAAGGTTCAGAGAGCACTCTGCATGGTTGTCATGTCCACATGCTGCATGTCCATGTGCTAACATGGGTGTCTCAGGACTACTTTGCCTTAAGCTTTACAGAGGGTTCATGGAAAAAGTAATTGTTTCTGCTGGCCATAGTGGCACACATCGTTAATCCCAGCACTTGGGAAGCAGAGGCAAGTGTATTTCACTGGGTTTGAAGCCAGCCTGGTGAACATAGCAAGCTCCAGGGCAGTGCCTTTCTCTAAAACCCAAAGAATGGTTTCCATTGTACAAGTAAGGTATATCCAGTGTAGAAATCTGGAAACTCTCCATGGCCACTCCCAGTGGCTGCTGAGGTGGACAGCCATCCAAATTTCTGGGGAGCATTCTAGCCTTTTACATCAACACATACAGGAATTAAATGAGATTGGGAATTGTCTTAGGGTTTCTATTACTGTGGCAAAACAATGCCAAACGTAAATTGGGGGGTAAAAAAAAGGCTTATTTCACCTTAACACTTATAAATCTATTACTGCGAGAAGCCAGGGTAGGAACCTGGAGGCAGGAGCTGATACAGAGGGTCACCGCATTAGGAAGGTTAAAGCCACTGCCATAGAGGATCACTGCTTATTGGCTTGCCCTTCACGGTTTGGTCAGGCTGATTTCTTTCAGCACCCAGGACCATCAGCCCAGGGGTGGCACCGTCCACAGTGAGAGTACCCTCCTACATTGATCAGTAATCAAGAAAGTGCATGATAGGCTTTTCCACAGGCCAGTCTGGTAGGGGGGKTTGCTTAGTTGAGATTAGAAGAGGGTGTCTTCTCCCCTGGGACTGGAATTAGAGTTCTCATCCTTGATGTCAGTAGTGAGAATCAAATCTTCTACTAATACTAAACCAAAGCAAACAGGCTGAATCAAGAATCTAGAGTTAGTTGGTAGGAGGAGACAACTGAGTTGTCCTTTGACTTACAAACACACTATGACACTAGCAAGTGTGCAGACACACACACACACA
>BDUI01000257.1:241042-251049 GCA_002335545.1 Apodemus speciosus
CTGTGTAGTCCTGGCTGTCCTGGAACTCACTCTGTAGACCAGGCTGGCCTCGAACTCAGAAATCCGCCTGCCTCTGCCTCCCAGAGTGCTGGGATTATAGGCGTGCGCCACCACCGCCCGGCTTCTAGTGAACTTTTAATACCTTGTACCAGAGTGTAAATTTCTGGGAAGACAGGGAGTTTGTGTTATTCACCATGTTTTGTAGTTTCCAGAGCAATACTGAGAAAGAACTTATTGACGGAATAAGTCATCACTTATTGAAGGGATAAATGAAGATATATTTTGCTGTTTATTTAGAGACAGAACTTACTATTATGTAGTTCTGGCTGTCCTGGAACTCACTCTTCAGTCGAGGCTGACCTTGAACTCACAGAAATATACCTGCCTCTGCCTCTGGAGTGCTGGAACCTTTAGGTGTGTACCATCACCCTTGGCCTCATAAATGCTTTCAGATTCCCTTCTGTTTTTACATTTTCACTAGTGGTATTTTAAAGTGCTTGTGTCTTAGATTCTTTTTGTTTTGTTTTGTTTTGTTTTGTTTTGTTTTGTTTTGTTTTTCGAGACAGGGTTTCTCTGTGTAGCCCTGGCTGTCCTGGAACTCACTCTGTAGACCAGACTAGCCTTGAACTCAGAAATCCACCTGCCTCTGCCTCCCAAGTGCTGGGGTTACAGGCGTGCGCCACACCGCCCAGCTTGTGTCTTAGATTCTAACCAAGACAAAATATTATCAATCTGCTTGAAAGTATCTCAGGTACATTTGAAACTGTCTTAATTGTATATTTCTGTTCTTTCATCCAAAACTGTGAGTGCAGTTCTGTAATATGAATTTATGAACTTATTAAATGTATTACCTTGGAGAATGTAATTGTGTGGGTCAGTGGTATGCCTGAGAAGGCTAATTTCTCTATCCTGTTATCAGACAGAAGTCCTTCTGTGCACCGAGCACTCTGTGCTCTGACGTGCATGGCTCGGCCTGATGAAGAGATTTGTGTTCTGACCTTTGGTGTCTGCTTGTTTTGTGAAAGGGCTTTTGTGACGTTGCCTGGTCTTGGAGGGAGGGCCCCGCATTCTACTCAGTGTTGAGCACTGCTGCTTCCCATAGCTTGTATGCTTTCTTATAGAGGCATGTCTGTATTATGTCCAGAGAACTTTGGGAGTTGATCTGCTCTTGCTTCGAACCTCTTTCTAGGTACCTGTTTGCCCTGCAACTCAAGAGAGACCTCCTGGAGGAACGCCTGACCTGCACGGCCACCACTGCGGCCCTTCTCATATCCCACCTTCTGCAGTGTTAGTATCTTCACATGGAGAGAAGCTTGCTCAGGCCCAGTTCCGGGCTCAGGCCCTGCAGAGCTGCCATTAGTTGATGTGCTTATGAGTAATTGACATGCCTGGTCGTAAAGAAATGGGCATTTCCTTAGATATATTCTGGATAGAAGGAAAGCTAACATTTGTAATATATAATAGTTCTGCATATAGACTCAAGTTATATTCATTCTTTAGAGTTGTCTCTCGATGCCTGTGCTTTTTCCTTTCCCATCCCAGTGCAGGGAGAGATACAGAGCCTTGTGCATGCTAGGCAGACATTCTGTCACTGAACCACAGACCCAGCTCTTAGATGTTGTGTTGGTTTTGTTTGTTTTTAAGTAGCTCGGCCTGGCCTTGAACTCACTGCGCATGCACCCCAGACTGACCTTTGCCTCCCTGCCCCATCTACTTTAATTTAACAGCAGTCTGTATCCAACCCAAGTCAGGCTGTAAATCAGATTCTCAGTACACCCAGAAAAGGGCCTCCAGAGAGTGAGTCTATGCTGTCTAAACCTTAGTAAAGGGAAGAGAACATGGTCCTTTATTATCTTTTATGAAACAAAAAATGACAAAGATATAAAAACTAAACTTCAGGAATAAACTGTGAGATTCCAAGATATGGGTGCATGCTTACAAAACTTATGAAGCTATCAGCCATAGGGATAGAAAGGGAAGAGCCCACACTGTTTCTAAACTAATGATGAGGCCATATCATGGTGCATTTATTATGTGGATGCGCAAAACATTCATACCTATAAAACTTTTTAAAAATTCAGAAAATTGGGCTGAAGAGATGGCTCAGTGGTTAAGAGCACTGACTGCTCTTCCAGAGGTCCTGAGTTCAATTTCCAGCAACCACATGGTAGCTCACAACTATCTGTAATGAGATCAGATGCCCTCTTCTGGTGTGTCTGAAGACAGCTACAGTGTGCTTATACATAATAAATAAATCTTTTTAAAAAATTCAGAAAATTAAAAAGTTTTGAAAAGTTGAAAAGCCCTGAAAGGAGAAAAAAGATTTAGCATGTATTTTTCTAAAGCAAAATAATGGTTCTGGTCATAGTATTTATGAAACGATTTATGTGTAAACTGATTTTTAAAAATAATGAGCCAGGGCTAGAGAGATGACTCAGAGGTTAAGAGCACTTGCTGTTCATGCGTCCTCAGGCTGTTCTCGGCACTCACATGGTGGCTCACAACCTTCTGCAACTCCAGTCCTGGGAGTACAGTGCCTTCTTCTGACTTCCTTAAGCGCTGCAAGTACATGGTACATCACATGCAAGCAAAACACTCACATAAAATGTTTAAAAATTGTTTAAAAAGTAAAAACAGTAATTCATTAAACTCAGGGTTCACAATAAATACCCTTCAGAATTTTTCATCTTCAGGAGTTGGAGGGAAAATCTCAAATCTTTATGTATATTTACCTTTGAATGGCATATTTGGAAAAATAAAATGTAAGACATTTGCATGCACAGATACCATTTATTTCAAAACCCAAGTGACGTTTTTCATTGTCTCTTCCCAGCGGAAATCGGAGATTATGATGAAACCCTGGATCGAGAACACCTCAAAGCCAATGAATACTTGCCCAACCAGGAGAAGTCTCTGGAAAAGATACTAGACTTCCATCAGAGGCACACGTAAGTCAGGAGCGACGTGATGTAGTTGTAGCTACATTAGAGATGTTTAACTAGGAGCTGTTGTTCAGGCTTCTACAGAATTTGAGCTGAAGTAGCAGTGGTTGTTCTCTAGTCTCAGAACATGCAGCAGCCCGGTGTGGCTCTAACAGAGGGAGGGGAAATCCCACAGTCAGGGACACTGGGTGTGGGGAAACCTTTCTTTGTTCCAGATGTTACTTCCTGTGAGCATCTCTTTCCTGCACACTGCTTAACGCGATGTTGGCCACATTCACTTCTGCTTTCTGAGGATGTAACTTGGGCTATGGACATAGCGTGTTGCATGTGTTAGCAGACCTATATGCGGATTTATGACATTTCCTCCAACTTACTATTTGGTAGCTAGATGTGTTTGCATATAACTTCAAGTAAATTGTAAAACTGACCATTTAGTGAATTTAAATGAAACATTCTACCCTTTACATGCATAGAAGTGAACCATCTGCCTTCTAAAAACAAAATCTTCCACATTGCTTTATTGGCTGCTTTATCTGACTGTTTTCCTGACTTAATTTTTAATTTGCTATGACTCTTTTTTACACTACAAGTGTTTTGATATGTTAAAATGTTCTTCATTTTAGGGGCCAGACTCCTGCAGAGTCAGATTTCCAGGTGCTTGAGATTGCAAGGAAGTTGGAAATGTATGGCATCAGGTTTCACACGGCTTCTGACAGAGAAGGGACCAAGATCAACCTGGCAGTTTCTCACATGGGTGTCCTGGTGTTCCAGGTAGGTGGACAAGCAAGGAGGAGTGAGGGCAGGCCATCCCAGTGCATGGCTGGTTGATACATTTTGTTGTTGCTGTATTTGTTGGTAGATTTTTCGTTGTGATGAGTGAGTGCTGTGTGTGAAAGAGAATCTTAGCATATAATCTGATCTGACCTCTTACAATGAAGAAGCTGCTTTCATGTCCCTTTCTGCCACAGTAAAACTCTGTTCACTGTCCTGGAACTCACAAGGCCCCCACTACCTCCAGGACTGACCATTACCCAAGGGATCCATTCCCTTCTCAGTGTTTATTCTAATGTTGAACCAGAGTCACCCCCCCCAGGATCTTAAACTGGGGCTCAGGATCCTGTCTGGAGGCTGTGGACATTCTAGGGGTGACAACTCTGCTGGGTTATGGTAGCTTTTGATGATGGGCTCAGATACAGTGAGCCTGATAACAGAAAGTCTGGCAGACCCTGGGAAAGCAGTACAGGGGTCTCCCCTTCATGGTATGTGCCAGAGGTTAGAAGCAAGGCACCTCCCTGAAAATGCTGGCCAGATTGACAGGAAACTGGAGGCTGCTCTGAAAAGCCTGACTACCTGGCACCCATGGGTGCTGATTCAGGTCCCTGCAGCAGCAGCACTAGTATGGAAGCTTCTCTGAGAAGCTGAGTATTGGGATGGCACAAAGAACCCCATTTGTCCTCAACCTGGATTCACCTTTGTCAACACTTGAGTGCACTCAGTCCCTGCTTCTACCACGGTGTCTTCTAAAGCAAGGGAGAGTAAGTGGTGGTGCCGCTTCAGACTGTCCACGACAGCTGACTATGATTTGTCTCATGCTCTAGCTGGGGTGCGATTTTGCCAGCTGAAGCTGGTTCTGTGATTGTGTGATGTTTGGAATTCTGGGGACTTCTTAGAGGGTATGTAAATGCTAGAACCCCAGTAGAGAGGTTGTTAGTTATTGGTGGATTGTTGGTTGTTGGTAGTTGCGGTTTGCTAAGTACTTGTGCACAAAGAAGAAAACACAACAAGAAATTAGATATCCTGACAGCAAAGATCAAATCTGCCCCAAGGAACTCAATGCCCCCCATCAGCAGGAAGTAGGCTAATGATTACATCACCCCCTTTCTGTCCCATGACTTTGTTTAGGGAGTTCTTTCCCCTTTATTCTTTTTCTCTCTTATCTAGTGTTAGGGGGCTGAAAGGGTAGAAGAAAAGGGGTAGAGAAAGGTGAAAGATGCCGGGCGTGGTGGCGCACGCCTTTAATCCCAGCACTTGGGAGGCAGAGGCAGGYGGATTTCTGAGTTCGAGGCCAGCCTGGTCTACAGAGTGAGTTCCAGGACAGCCAGGACTACACAGAGAAACCCTGTCTCAAAAAACCAAAAAAAAAAAAAAAAAAAAAAAAAAAAGAACCAGCAACAAAGAGGCATCTATCCTCATTACTCAGACCTTTATATGCATTTCCTACATATATGGTGTGTCTTTACATAATCACAGTACACTTACCACTGACACCAATAATACCTTTATCCTAGCTGTCAGGGAGCTAAGTCAGGGGAATCACAAGTTCTAGGCCATCCAGGGCAACAAAGCAAGGCTCAAAAGAAAAGGAATTAGCATGACAGCAGGATGGCTTACTGTGTAAACTTGCTTACTGTCAAACCTGATGACCTGAGTTCGATCCTAGAACCCACATGGAGGTAGAAGAGAACTAACTTCTGCAACTTGCCCCCTTACCTCCACATATGTGACATGGCATGTGTGCACCCATGCACACACACACATACACATGTCCATGCACACACACGAACATTCACAAAACAAATAATAAATTTGAATATTTAAAAATTACAAGATCAAAAATTAAAATGAGATCATTGTATTAATAAAATGTCAGTTGTTTTGTCAGGACCAGTGGTGATATCCTTTTATAGCTTTGTTCCTCCAGGATGGAATCTAGTCTAAGGCCAAATGTATCATTTACCTATCATCACATCTTCAGTCTAAGGCCAGATGTATCATTTACCTATCACATCTTCAGTCTCAGTCCATTGAGTCTGGATCATTATGTTTTATGACATTGACATTATTGAAGAGTCTCTCTCTTTTACTTCTAATAATACAGCCCTCATTGTGGCTTACTGGATGTCTTCTGTGATTAGGTTCAGGTAACATGTCACATCCTTCAGGGCCTCACACCCAGAGGCACAGACAGCCATCTGTCCTTACTACTGGTGGAGTAAACCTCTGTGTGCTCTGATACTCTTTACTACAGAGTTAGTAGTTTGCCTCTCTCATCTGAGACTCACTTTATAATCACATAGTCATCCATATCTCCTCAGATTTCTTCTTGATTTAGCATTCATTGATGACTGTTGCTGAGTCCTAACCCATAAAGTCGGAATCCTGGCACTGTAAATGCATGCATATGAGCCAAGAGTCACAGGCACCGAGGAGCTCTGTGCCCCGAAGTACAGGTGTTTTCAGAAGAGACAGTCAGTACCAGAGATGGGAGAGATGGGAAGACAGAACAAGCCTTAGGAGGATGCAGCTCATCATCTACCAGATTCTAGCAAGCAGAAAAGGGTGTTGTGTTGTGACCATGCGAAGCAAGAATGTTCTTCATCAGAAATATAAAATTCTTCTTTTGTAATTTTTACTCTAGTCTTATTTGTAACAGTAAAATCCTAGAAAATACCTATCTGAAGTCCACTTAGATAAGTTATATGCTCCTGTATTGTGGGACAGCTGCACATTGGAGAGGGATGCTCTCTAGTGAGATACTCATTTGGAGAAAGATTCAAAACTCTATATAGTATTCTGTTGTTTGTGGGGAGATCACATGAACACAGCATGTGCGCTCGCGTGCACACACACACACACACACACACACAACATTGGTGATTTTACAGGTCCTACAAAGGGTAGTTGCAGCCTACAGGCTCTTAGTCAAGAGTGAGAGGGAAATTTTATTGTGGACTCATGCTGCTACTTCAGGCTCTGAGTCTTGTTAGTCTCTTCCTATTACAGAGAAAACAGCAATTCCTAAAAACAAACCAGAGGGCTTGAGAAATGCAAAGGTAGAATGACAGTTATAAGTTTAGAAGCAGGATTCGGCCTGCAGAATGGCTCAGCTGATAGAGGCGTTGCTGCCAAGCCTGACGGCCCCAGTGTGGTTCTCAGGCCCCGTGTGGTGGGAGGAGAGCACCACTGCCCACAGTGGTCCTCTGACCTCCACACTGCACCTGGCATGTGGGTGCACATACACACAGAAAAAGTAATGTGTCATTTTAAAACAAAGACAAAGTGGAATAAGATTGGCACTGTTAAGCTGGGCATGGTGCCCACACCTGTCTCATAAAACTCCAGAGGCAGGCAGGGGAAACTGAGGAAGCTCTAAGCCAGTTCAGTTACCTAAAGAGTTCAGGCCAGCCCAGGCTACACAATGAAACTCTAAAAAAAAAAAAAAAAAAAAAAAAAAAAAAAAAAAAAAAAAAAAAAGATGTGTGATGAGGCCAGAGAGATTGCCTGGTATCTAAGAGTGCACCCTGGGGTTCAGCAGCCACCGGCACATACTGCTCTTCCAGAGGTCCTGCTTGATCTTAGTACTCACATTGAATGTCTCACAGCTACCTCTAACTCCAGCTCCAGGGGACAGACAGCTCTGGCCTCTGTGGATTGAGAGCCCTTAGAGGGGAAATGGTGGCATCTCACTTGAATTGCTAAGTTGCATATCAAGGATGTAACCTACATTGATACAAATTTACCACACTGCGTGTCTGTCTCTGATATTTCAGGGTACCACCAAAATCAATACTTTCAACTGGTCCAAGGTCCGTAAACTAAGCTTCAAGAGGAAAAGGTTTCTTATCAAACTCCACCCTGAGGTCCACGTAAGTAGTATTTTGAAACTTTTAATATTGTTAGGCAATTTAATCCAACAAAAGAGTTTTTTTTAAAGCATTTCGTATAAAATTGGGGCACACATCTGTGATCTCACCACACACTACCCGTCTAGAGAAGCCCTCAGGCTCTGCTTCCCATCCAGCAGGCTTGGGCTGGGCCTAGGATGGTGCATGGTAAGGGTAGTGAGAACCCTTCAGCAGTGCTGAGTGAGCACCTCTGCGCAGACAGAGCTAAGGAGCCGCCCCATTCTTCCCAGGTGCTTTTAATTTAGAATATGATATCCGGGGGCTAGAGAGATGGCTTAGTGGTTAAGAGCACTTATTACACTTTCAGAGGTCCTGGCTCAATTCCCAGATCCCGCATGGTGGCTTACTATTGTCTGTACCTCCAGTTTTAGGAGGTCCAGCCCCTCTTCTGAGCTCCTCACGGGCTTCTTCTGCACATACATACATGCAGGCACACACAGAGGCACATAAAAAAATGAACCTCTTGCTAGGTCTAATCGAAGAATTCTTGATTATCAAGAAATAATAAGAACTCAGGAGTTGGAGAATTATGAAATTTGAAACCGGCATAGTTTATATAGCAAGATCCAGTCTAAACAGAAGAAGACAATACCCTCCTTTTTTTAGAGTTTTTAAACAACAGCAGGTGACAAGTTAATAAACAAATTGAATGATTAGAGATAGAAAACATAAGGCTAGAGAGAGATAGATCAATGATGAAGGGCACTGGTTACTCTTCCAGAGGACCAGGGTTTAATTCCCAGCTCACAATTGTCTGTAACTCCAGTTCCAGGGGATCTAACACTCTCATACAGACAGACATACTTGCAGGCAAAAAAACGCTAATGCATTTGAAATTTTAAATTTTCTTTTTAAAGAAATACAAAAAGTAACTGTGTAGTATGATTATTGGTGAAATTCAGTACTTCGTTCTGAAGTAAGTTGTTCTGAGTAAATTGTTCAAATTGTATTTTCTTTGTTCAAAGGAAGTTAGGAAACAATAGATCAGCTAAGCCAAGGCAAGGCTGGAGCTTGAGATGCCACCTGGGTGGGCTTATGGGTATTCCAGCCCTCGCCAGCCACAGAGTGTCTCTAAGCCCCTGAGAAGCACATGGGGTTTCTCCAGGTCCGTGCTCTTATGCAGTATGGACAGTAGTGACTTTAGTAAAGGCTTGAACGCATGTGTCTGTGTATTTGCTTGGTTGGTGGGTTGCTTGGTTTTGTTGTTACTTTGTTTGGTTTTGGGTTTTGTGTTGTGCCAACTGTACAACTGCCTGATTTTCCTGCCTCAGACTGCCAAGTGCTGTGATTATAGCCTCATGCTAACAGATCCCATTAAAGAAAGGGATCTGCTATCTACTATTTCAGTAGTAAAAGTAGAAGAATCTGGAAAGTAATTTGATAATATATATCAGAAGGTTCAAAATGCTTTGGTCTTAGAGCCCAGAATTTCATTTCTAGGACAGCAGTGGCTTTCTCATGTTGTTTGTGAGGCTGGAAATTGTAATTCGTAGTTTATCTAAGGCATGTGACACCATGCCTGGATCTATGTTCTGATTTTGAAACTGACTGTTGTGTGACCTGCTTCTGGGCTCGCTTCCTGAACCAGCTTTGTATTTTGTTCTAGGGACCCTACCAGGACACGTTAGAGTTCTTGTTGGGTAGCAGAGATGAATGTAAGAACTTCTGGAAGATATGTGTGGAGTACCATACCTTTTTTAGACTCTCTGACCAGCCTAAGCCAAAGGCAAAAGCTGTCTTCTTCAGCCGGGGCTCCTCCTTCAGATACAGGTAGGGCTGGCCTCAGCTGCAGGGACAGCTGACCACTGGGGAGAGGAAAGAGGTAGAGACAGGGAGGGAGGTGCCATAGGCTAGGTAGACAGTTGTATTCAGGAGTAGTTCTTGTGACGGGCAATACATAGGAAGAAAAAGTCAAGTATTCAAACTATGAGAAAATGGGCTCAACAAAAACTACCCAGAAAATTGTCTATACTTACTATAAAATATAACCGGGCTATTTACATGGGGCAATCTTACTTCTGTTTTTAACTCTAAAAGGTAATGCTCTGAGTTACTGCTTTGTTTTAACTGAGCCTTTATTTGTAGTGGAAGAACTCAGAAACAACTAGTAGATTATGTCAAAGATGGAGGGATGAAGAGAATTCCATACGAAAGGTAAATGTTGTAGCACTGATATAAAATGTGTACCTTTAAAAATTTCTGTTTTATTTAAAATTTTATGTGTATTTTGCCTGCATTCATGTCTGTATACCACATGTGTACTGTGCCACCACTGCCTGGTTTGTTTTCGTTTTTAAAAATGGGTTTATAATGTCTTCATGGAGATAATTGCTCTCATACATGATATCAATTTGTAGTTTCTTTTCTTTTCTTTTCTTTT
>BDUI01000257.1:253036-270834 GCA_002335545.1 Apodemus speciosus
ACACACACACACACACACACACACACACACACACACACACACACACGGTGTATTGCTTATGGACATGTTGCCCTGGAAATACTCAATTCTATGTGGGTTTATTTTATTCTAATCAACTTAATGAGGAACCCTGGTATGATTACTTCCCTGCCCCGTAGTATTTTCTCACCCAGCAGTAGACCCCTTCCCCTTCATTTTTGGGTCCACTCTAGCACTTTCAGAATGTCTCAGGGCTCTTATACCACTGACATTGGCCAGGGGCATCCTAATCAGTGATTTCCTCCTTCCATTGTACTCAGGAGTGGGCTGCTATGTGTACCCACTCCTTAGTGATGTTAAATCTCTACCACAAGGAGTGCTTGTGTAAACATGTGCTTGTCACCTGGTGTCTCACGACAGTGGAGGCCGAGGCTGAGTGGAGAGATGAACACCCACATGTATCTGTTTATAGATTTAGGATAACTAGGCCTACCACAAACCTTTGTCTGCATGTCATCTGGTTCTCTGTGGTAGCTTCTCTTCTTTACTATGACATGTACTGCAAGAGTTGGGGAAGAAAGTTAGTGTTGTAAGCAGAAAACAAGATCAGGTTGCAATACTGTACATTTCTAAGCCAGGCATGGTTGCACACGTCTATAATCCCAGAGTCTGAGACTAGCCAAGACTACAGTGAGAATATCTCAAAACAAGCCTCACTTAGAAAGGGAAAATCTACTCAGGTGCCCCTTCCAGGAAAATTGTAAGAAGTATCTGTACTTCCCAATTGTCTTTACCAATTTGTAATATTGTTGTATAATTTTATATGTTCCTTTTTTCTTTTCTTAATTTTGACCACCCCCCCAGAGCGTCTCCTTCACCGATGGCTTGAGAACTTCTGCCTCCCTGTCTTCAGCAAATGTCTCCCTTTATCCACCCCCTGCTTCTCCTTTGTCCCTTCCCGGTCTGCCCAGTCTGAAGGACAGCAGCAGCTCCCTCGTGGATCCCCAAGACCCCCACATCAAGAGCACAGCAGCAGAACGGAGCAGCAGACCGTCATCATCTGAAGGTCCCAGCATGCAGCCAGCCCATCTCTCTGGACCCCCTGTGCTCCAGCCTGGTCCAGGTGCTGGGTTTTGTGGTGTTGTGAACAGCCGTGGTTCTGCTTGTCCCAGAGGACAGAGTCTCAATGCTTTAGACATTAACAAAGGGAGGGCCATTAGGGGACTCAGAGCTATTTGTAGAAATGATAGTAGTGAGGATGAATTTCCTGCAGGCTCCTTCTTGCCTAGCAGGGAGTGCCAGGGTGGCCAGCAGTGCCTCAAAGGGGTCCCTGTTTTCACATTGACAAACGCACAGCTTCAGGTGTCTGAAGAGTTCATAGATGATGACCCAGCAGATATCTCTTTCTTTGCTGGAGGCTCTGAGGCATTTTCTTTCCCATACAGTTCTTTAGCTCTTCAGGAGTCCCTGTTACCTGTCCAGTCCACTGGGTCCCCTGCCTTGTGTGGTCCAGAGTCTGCCCAGTCCAGCCCAGACAGATACTCTACTGAAGCAGTGGACATGAGTGTAGAAGATGATTTTGAATTTGGGGAAGGAAGTGATTTCAATGGCAATGTACATCCCTCAGACACCTCAGAGCTGTTCGAGGTGAAGGCACAGGCTAGCCTGATGCAGAGCCTGTTGAGTCCTTCYGAAACTAGTTCACTTAGGAACAACCAGTCTGAGAACAGCTCCCTCAATAACATGCCACTGCATGGTGGGTTTTCTCTGCACACATCCAGCTCAGCCAATCAGTCTGAGGCCAGCTCCATGGTGAACTTCCCAGCCTACTCAGTGCGCTCCGAGTCCAGCTCGGCCTTCCAGTTCTCCGACATTATTGATCAGTTAGAGCAGCTCAGCTACCCACCCACAACAGCTGAAGACTCCAGCAGCACAGACTCAGACTCATGGGACTCTGAGGCTGAGGCGCCCCTGGACGTGAACCTCTTCTTCAGCAATCCGTTTGCACAGTCAAGTGGGGAGAGAGTCCCTTTCAGTTTCCAGCCCAATTTAACGAGTTCCACTCCAGGAAAGCAGATAGATAAAAATCCATCCTGACCCCCTCCCCAGATTTCTTTATAAAGAGATGCTTATCCCCATTGGAATAGTTAGAGATCAGAATCCTTTGCTTCAGACATAGAAAGTGACTAAGTTCATGCTAGATAGTCAGGATTTTTCTAATTACTGGTAGATTATACTATTTTGAATGTCAAGGAATTAAAGCGTTCATGTGGAGTGATGTTAGAATCTGCACATCCACTCTCAAAGGAGCATTTCCAGCCTTTTCCTTTAGTGACAGATGAATTGGCCTCTGCAGCACTGCCTTTTTTGACACCTGCTCTGAATTCAAGTAAAAACTGGTGCTACACATTTCGAATATTCTGCAGTTCTGATTCCTGTCCATCTGTAGGAGGCTGTATTTTTCCAGTTCCTGCCCAATTGTAAGAGACCGTGTGTTATGCCCCTTGATGCTGCTTTTAAAATGACTCAGGCTTCACATGATCAGTTAGCATGTAGGACTTGTTTAGTTTACTCAGCCAGCACAGTGTATGAAATCACTGCAGAACATTTGACAGTATCCAAACCCCAAGGACAGTGGAGACTGTCACCTCCTGCATGGAAAGGTGGCCCCAGGACTTTGCTGATACCTTTCCCCGCTACTGACTGAGACCAAGGCTGTGCTCTGTTTAGAGTTGGCTTGGAGGGGCATTGGACTAAAAGCTGCTGTGGGGTGTGAGCTGCTTTGCTTCCTTCTGCTTATCTTAAGTACAGGTGCCATAGGGAAAATGGTTGTAGCAGGTAGAGCCAGATCCATAAGTGAACTTTGAAGGCCAGAATAAAAGCTGGTGCAGGAGAGTCATTTCTTTTGCTGACTTAACAAGTTCTTTAAAATGATAAGAACATAAGAAGTGCCTCAGAATGTACAAGAGTTTGAATCCTCTCTCTAGGAGTGATGCTGGGTTACATCAGGTGGTCTAAGTCCCAGGGCTAATATCCAGTGCTAGCCGTTTCCAGTAGGTGCTGTTGCATACATGGCTCAGCCCCGAAGCAGTGAAAGGGCCCCGTGAGTATATGCTGAGGTAGCCCTGCTCGGTACTGTGTGGACATGTTCCAAAGTGCTCTGAGAGTCAGGGCTGATGTTCGTGGTACAGACAGGATAAAGCTACTGACATGAGACCCAGCATCTCGCAAATGCTGGGCCGACACTAGTCCTGGCCAATTTCTCTATATTTGTCTGGTCCATAGGTTGTGTGACTGTGGGTCTTGTTTGGTTGGGTGGTGGCCCTTTCTGCTCTAATCTAGCGATGCAATAGACATTGAAAGTTTTATTTTCTTCTCAAAATATCCTGTGGAAATAACTTTTTTTTCTGGTGAGAATTCAGGTCCTTGAACATGCTAGGCAAATGCTTTGCCACCGAGGTACATCCCAGCCTCCTCTGGGATGATAAGCATTCATTGTATTCATTTGTGAGGCTTCTGGCTCTGTGCTGGGATGGAGTAACTATGCTGGTCTCTAATGCACTGAGGTCACCTGTATCTTCTTATTGTATTAGTTAGATTCTGAAAAGGAAGCTCTGGGTAAATGTATCCTACTTTTATTTCTTTTGGTTTTTGTGTCAAGGTCTTACTGTATTGCCCAGGCTGGCCTGGAACTCATACACCTCAAGCTAGCCTTGAATTCATGGCAATCTGCCAGTCTCACCACCCCCCCCCAACCACTGGTCTATGTATGCCCAATAGTATTTTCATTTCCATAGTTTCCTTAGCTATAGATTATAGTCTCTTTCTTTTCTTAGTCCAGACTATCAGTGCATGCTCTGTGCTTAGCTGTGTTTATTCTGTCTGCCTTTTCTTAGAGGCAGGGGGCTGCCTTCCATGCATACAAGGCCACACTGCTTAGAGCAGAACTGCTTAAGAGAGTTGGTTTTCTCCAGAGTATCATCCCAGAGGAAACCTTGGATTCCTGTTATGGGGAAGAACTAATATGTATCACCTCTAAAATGTCATTCTTGAACCTTAGTACTCATGACCACTACCCTGCTCCATCATTGTCACCTAACCAGTGACACTGCTGTGAAGTATCAGAGTTGTCATCTTGATTTTTGGGTAGTTGGTTGGCTTGGTTTTGAGACCTTTCCATCCCAGGCTGTCTACCTCCTCCTCTAGAATGCTGGGATTACAGGCATGCATGCTATGCCACATCCAGTTTATGAGCTGCTGGACATTGAACCCAGTACTCATTTGCTTTTTAAGCAAGCCCACCTTACTATCTGGGCAGCAGGTCAGGTATGGTAGGGGTTAAGCCTTTACCAGGCTGGGGTGACATCATGGTAATGCTGGTGCTGAGGGAAGGGGGTTGTTCCATCAGACAGAATAGGATCTCCTCAGAGTCAGAGTTTATCATATCAGTTCCTTAGAGATTCTCAATGATTTCTGTTGTCAGCCATCCTCTATTAGGCCTCCTACAACTAGGTTTCGGTTTTTTTTTTTTGTTGTTGTTGTTGTTGTTGTTGTTGTTTTATTTCTACTAATGGAACCTCACTTTCCTCAGACAATGCTTTCATGGCAGGCAGGTAAGTGGGGGCTGGCTTGTCTAAATACCTAAAGGCAGAAAAGGCCAATAACCCTCCATTCTGCCCTTCAGTTCCCGCCTCATCAGCATTTCTGGTCCTCGGCCACACCACTGTCTCTTCTGAAGTTTGTTTACAGCACTAGCTAGCCCTTTGCAGGGCAGGCAAGCACTGGGCCTGACCCCAAGCCTGCCCCAGTCGACTTTTTACTGCTCATTTTTAGGCAAGCGCTAACTGAGCAGCCCAGGCAGGCATTGGACTTTGTGGTTTTTCTGACTTCCCCTCCAGAGCGYTGGGATTCTAGSTATTTACTAACACACTTCCCTTGTCTGATTGGGGCTGTGGGGCTTTAAAGAAGCCCCTGGTGTGCTTATTATACCTTTCCTCAGAATTCCGAAAGTATCTCTGAAACACAAGGTACTGTTACATGAGCCTGCATATTCATTATCGTATTAAATGATACAGCTCCCTGCTGAGAACATACTTAAATTGCCCAGTTATCTTCAACATGGTTGGGCATAGTGGCACACCTGCATTCCAAGCTCTTTGGAAGTGGACGAAGGAGGATCTTGAGTTGAAGGCCAGTGTAGGGTATAGTGAGATTTGTCTCAAAACAAGCAGTCACAAGCCAGTTAGTGTTTGATCTGTTCAAGTCAGGGCACAGGCATGATCTGCTTCCTATTTCCGCCTCTTAGGTTTCAATTAGAATAGTCCTATTTTAGCATTGTCTTGTAGGGAAAGCCAGGCTAGTGATGCTGCCTCAGGTCCCAAAGCCTAGACTGGCACCCAGGAGGCCAGCCAGGTATGTGGGGGGTCTGTCCCTTATTCCATAGCCCCACACGGTCTCCAGTGGGAGAAGGGGCAAAAGCAGTATCCCAGCATCCCAGATACATTATAGAAAACACTGCTGATGGGCCACATTTGCCATAATTTGGAGAAATTTAAAACATCTTACTAGAGTGTTCATAATCAGCTGTGCCTTTTTCTGAGTTCCTGCTCATGGTGTCCTGGCCTCCCCATTGCCAGTAGGTCAGAGTGTGCAGGCGCTTGGCCTGAAAACCAGAGGGTGCCATGTCCTGTCACAAGCTGCACCTCTCTTTACTGTTCTTGAGCTGCCCTGTTACGTTCGCTTTAGAAAACGGTGCAGSTGGCCCAAAGCCACTGAGCCCAGAATGAACATTGAGCCTTTTTTTTTTCTCACCTCCTGGTGTTGACCCAGTGTCTCCAGCCTGGGGTGTGACCTACATAACCAGTCACTGGGAAAGATGCTGAGATTGAAGAAAGTTAATTCAGAGTTGACTCCTGGTCTGGAACAGCTCCTTAAAGTGGGCAGATCAAAGTGCTACACAGTGTTGACAGCTCTCAGTCTGTTGGTCTCCTTAGTTATATCCAGAACCTTATTAAAGGGAATAGTTCTCCAACCCTGATAGGTGTCCTTGTTGCTTTCAAGAGTAGTATAAAGGGGGCCCAGTAAAATGACTAGCTATTTTAGAACAATAACCCATTCTTTTAACTCCTTGCCAGCCCTCCTTCCAGTTTCCAGGCTGGCCCATTTAAATGTTTCTCCCAACCACTCCTCCCTCAGTTCTCCATCAGTAGCTTAAACACTCCCTTCTCCCAGTTTTCCCAATACTAGTAGCTCCAAACCATAACAACTGAGTTTGCTAATTGCCCAGCTCAGCTCCTCCTGGCTCAACTGTCTCCTAACAGTGTCTTCTCCACCAACTGCCTTCTCTTCTCACTCTGCTACTCCCTGCCCTTCAGCTTCGGCTGGCTGTTTATATCCTGTCCTGTTCCCAGAAATCCAAGAGGCAAGCAACTCATAGGTCACGCAATTCTAACAGCTAAGACTTTTTAAAGGGCCAGGAGCACAAAATAAATCACACTACATTTTCCTCCATTTTTTTTCACTACTAATTATGCAGTTTTGAAGCTGGAACTTCCTGTAACCATGCTACTGCTGTGACTTTTGTTTCTCTGCTCTTTCCAATGTCTTTCAGGGTTCTCAGGTGTCTGATGTGATCTTTCTGTTGATCCCTCAGAAGCATATCCACAACTGAGATACAAACTTAACAGTGATGCTTCTCGTTCTTAGAACTTGGATACTGCTTCCTGAACCTTTTATGTTCCTACATTATCTTATCTTCTAGTACCTTGTGTCCTGGAGTTCCTTGCTGAAGTCTCTTAATCTCCACCCCCATATCTGTGTACCTTTGGCTTGGAGACCTGGGCATGCAGGATGCGATATTCAGCATAGTCTGTCTTAAAGTTCTGCTCATAATCCTGTTGCTCTGCATTGTGGATGGCTCTGTATTACAGGAGACCAAAGGCCTGCTCAAGGCCTATCAGTGGTTAGGTGCTGAACATTTATTCTCCAGGCTTTTCTGGCTTGTAAGGAAAGGCATTGGTTTATCAGGCTCTCTTCTTTTTGGGTCAGTGGGCATGGTTTTCAGAAGACCTCCCCTGCTCAACAGTGAGCTTTTAGTTTTTGATGGTTTCCTGTGGAAATATAAGCAAATCCATGTCTCTAACACAAAACATTTGCTGATTTCCATTCTGATGTTAACTCATCCTTATAGAATATAGACTGATTTAATTCCACAGTTTTTCTATAACTCAGTCTCTCTCAGCTGCTGTTGTTTCTTTCTCATTTATGTTCAGAAAATTTAAAGTTAACAGAACACTATTCAGTCTATCCCTAGGGGGTCTTTATTCTTCCTTTTATAATGAAATCAGAAACTTTTTCTATATAAGTCTTTACGTTTTTTCTTTGTTTCTGTGCTAAGAAGATCCATTATAAAATACTATCTTTCCTTTGCACAATAAGCCTAGTAGGAGAATGAATTGAAGGCAAAATAACAAAAATAAAATCTGTTTGAGATCTATGAGATTCACATATGCAGTCTCTTTTCTACTAAAGTTAACTCTTTCTCACTTTGTTAGCTGTCTTGAACTGTCTAAGTCTGAATCACCTTGTAACAAAACAAATTACTTAACTCTTGAGTAGTTAATCCAGTGATGGGCAGTAGCCAGTTAATATCTTCCATTAATATTTGAAATTGTTAAGAGTTTGCAACTGATCTCTTCTGATCTATGGTTGAATTTTTTGTTGACTTATTTTATAAACTAGATAGTAGATAGAATCTCCTCTCTGTATTTTCAGAAGCAATTTGCAAACCCCAACAAGGCAAAAATACTTTTTGTTTCACCAAATATTTTTCTCTAAAATATTTGCATTAGAATCAGCCAACAAACTTTCATCCATATAATAATAAGTAATGGATTGAGGAAATTGCCTATGAACTATTTCTAGCAATTGTACAGAATATTGTCATAGAGCTGGACAATTGATTGATGCTGGCTGTAGGTGCCAAAGTAGAGAAGATTATGAATATGTTACGTCTTTGTTTTCCAGAGGAGTAAAGGGATTCAGCCTTCTTGGAAAGACTGACCCCTGGCTAGCTCACTCCAGTTCTTTCATTCAAATATTATATAAAGTTAGTTGGGGATGGGAAAGGTTCCACTACCAAAGTTATCTTGCCCCTGTGGCCCATGAGAGCAGACAGTGCACACAATCTCAGTCCCTTGTGATTGTGGCTAGCCTGTGAAATATAAATAAATCCATGTGTACAATACAAAATATTTGCTCTTCCATTCTGATGTTAACACATTCTTATACTATACAGGCTGATTTAAATCCCCAATATTTTCTAGAACCCCATGTCTCTGAGCCACAATCAAAAGAATTCCAGGTTTACCAGGAGTGTCTTAGGACCAAGATTTATGCAGCCGCAAGCTCTCATATAGCATTAAGTGCAGACTTTTCAGGGAGACAACATTTCTTCGAGGTCCAAACAGTCTCAAAACAATTCTCAGACTCTACTAATTAATTGAAACATAGCAAAGATTTTATTGAAACATTTTACTCAAAGCCAGATACAAGCACTTTACTATACATTTCACTTAAAGCCAGACATAAAGGCTTTACTCTCACTACCTTGGACTACTTAACATTCCTTGTGGAAGAACTTTCCACTGATACCCTTTAACCGATTGAGCATTATTATGTCCAAGGCCTGCTTCAACATCCAGGGTAAACTGAAGCAGGGTGTAGAGTCAGGCAGTTCATCACTCAGCAGACTTTTCTTGGAGGGAACAAAGCTTGATTCTTGGGGGCCAGTGAAATACTCCCTGCAGCCAGCTAGAAAAGGAAGGAAAGAAACACCCACACCCACACTTGGCAGATGAAGCAGCAAGCTCTAACTATTTTACATACATGCATGCATGCATACATACATACATACATACATACATACATACATACATACACACACATTTGATGGAGGTAACAAGGTGCCCACAACTTTATTTTTTCTCCCACAGCTTATATATCCCAGCAAAGTCTTTCACACAGTACAAAGATCACAATGTGGTTACATTCTAGTGAGTATATGTAAAAAAAAAAAAAAAAATATTCCCCAGTACCCTTCCAGTGATCAAATGCTTTACATACTATGGGTCAAAAAAAAAAAACCTCCAAATTATTTCCAAGAATCCATACATATTCATCACTAAGCAACTTGTTATAAATTAACAAACTGTAAGCAATCAAGCAATTTTCTCAGCCAGTTTCTCTTACTGGCAGCCTGCAATTTGCAGTTACAATGAAAGAATCAATTATTTTATTATTTATCTAAAAAAGTACTCTTATAAAAGTCTAAAAAGCATCATAAATTTAATCTTTTACATAAAAACGGTCATTTCTATTTTAAATTCTCAGGATGCATGTCTGTCCATTAACAATTTTTTATTATATCAGGAAGCTGAGGGCAAAAATGGGTGCAAGAAATTAATCGTTACTTTGATCGCCAGCCCAGCGTTAGCAAGGGAGGCATGTTGGCTAGTGGGGCTGCCACTGTTCTTGTTCCCTGAAAATCCCTCGCTCAACTCTTAGCCGTGTGCCCTTCTAAACTTCACGGCATAATGCCAGTGACACTGCCCAGTCAGAGGCTGGAGGCCCCTGTAGAGTTTTCATACAACCCATAGATTGGGAGGGACGTGACAGCCACCAAGGCAACAAGCAGAGCCATGCTCCACAACAGCATGACGTCCTGAGGACATGTAGACTTTAGGCCTCGCCTCTCTGAAGTACAGCCATCTTAATTGTGCTAACCAGTAGGCTGCACTCCCTGAGATCTAAAGGTGTTTTGCTGTGCCTTTTGCATGGTCCCTGTCTTAGTCAGGGTTTCTGTTCCCCCACAAAAATCATGACCAAAAAGCAGGTTGTATTCAGCTTACACTTCCACACTGCTGTTGATCACCGAAGGAAGTCAGGCCTGGAACTCAGCAGGTCAGGAAGCAGGAGCTGATGCAGAGGCCATGGAGGGATGTTTCTTACTGGCTTGCTTCTCCTGGCTTGCTCAGCCTGCTTTCTTATAGAACCCAGGACTACCAGCCCAGAGATGGCACCACCCACAAGGGGCCCTCCCCCCTTGATCACTAATTRAGAAAATGCCCCACAGCTGGATCTCATGGAGGCACTTCCCCAACTGAAGCTCCTTTCTCTGTGATAACTCCAGCCTGTGTCAAGTTGACACACAAARCCAGCCGGTACAGTCCCCAACATAATTTAGGTACTGTGAAAGCAAATTTTTCTTTATCCTGTTCTTGGAAAGGGATAGTAAAAAAGCAGTCTTTTAAATCAATTGCTGTCATAGACCATGCCTTGGGTAATAAAGGAACTCCATGTTATAATGGCCCATTGGCTGGATTACTCTATTCACAGATCTCAAATCTATTAACATTCTTCGTTTCCCCAATTTCTTTTTTATAACAAACACAGGGGTATTCTATGGGCTGGTAGACTCTTCTATGTATTGAACCTCCAGCTGTTCTGGTACCGGCTGCTCAAATGCTTTTAACTTTTCCTAAGAGTCATTGTTCTACCCACATAGGCTTCTTAGTCAACCATTTTAAGGGTGGGGTCATTGGTATAATTTCAGCAGCACCTCCACCCCTTTATAAATTTGGAAACTCAGTACCTGTTTTGTCCTGTTTTTGGACAACCTACACAGTCTGTAGTTGTTCTGGATGACATTTTTCAATACCTTCACCGAAAGCACCTTCCATTTCACCCCTTATTTTAGAATTGTCTCTGCTATGAATATTAATCTGAGCTTCCCACTGCTCTAATAAATCTTATCCCCATTAATATATGGTTATGCCAGCCACATAAGGTCTTAACTTTCCTATTTAAACTTAACCCATTGCACACTTTATTTTAACTGAGATAATTTTTTTATTTCTAGAAACTCAGTATAAACCTTTTGAAGTAGCCATCCTGAATTCCAAGATTTTTGTGAAATGATATTTACATTTGGTGGAYATATTAAATGTATCCACCAAACCTCCTATTTAAATGTTATTCACTTGCAACTGATCAATCCTGTCACCCATGTTAACTTGCATATCTCTACATCCATCTGTGACATGGGAAAATATAATAGCCCAGCAAACCTGTGTTAAATTGCATCTCTCTTCTTACACAAGCCACTATTTTAATTTCTCCTTTGAAGTCTTCGTCTATAATTCCTGGATATACAATGAATCCTTGGGAAACCAAACTGTTCCTTCCCGAGGCCATCCCTACTGTTCCTGAGGGCAAAGGACCATAACCCCAAGTCTAGAGCCACACTGCCTGCAGAAGCATGCATGAGCGCTGCAGTACTTAGCGGAGACATTTCTGTCTGCTTGTTATCTACTGACTCACAAGAGCCAAACAGCTCATAATTTTGCTGCAAGGCCACAAGCTAGGTGCTCTCTCACCCCCTGCCCCCATTTCCTTTTCTGATGGCAAGGAACTGGATGGATCTCTCTCCTGGACCTACACTCAGTGGTCCAATGGTAACCCTTGCCACATTGCCTGCACACCCCATTCCTAGAAGCCGAGGCCTTCTTTCTGGATTTCATTTTAAAAAGCCATTGCCTTGTTCACAATTTTGTTGCAAATTACTATACTTCTCACAATTAAAGCTCTGGGCATTTTGAGGTCTGAGACCTTTAGTGGCTTGGTCAGAGTCTCTTTACAAATGATTGTATCCTTCACAGTTAATGCACTGTGCATTTTAAGATCTAAAACTTTTAGCTATGGCTTACCCACTTATTATCATGGTATTATGCACACTAGAATCATCAGTTGTCTCCCTGATCCACTCCTCTGTAGGTCCTGTCATTGCATTTATGGCCTAGTAACCTTCATGCATTCCGTATTTGCATTTTCAAGTCTTCGTTAGCACTGGTCTCATTTCAGGGTCTGATATAGCTTTATTCATAGCTGCAACTAATCTCTCTGAAAAGTCAGTGGAAGCTTCCCTGAGCCTTGTGTGATTTCTGTAAATGATGTGGACTTCTTTCCTGGATCCTTAACTTTGTCCCAAACTCCTAAAGCTGCTAAAGGACATTGTTCTCTGATGGTGTCTTCAGATTGAACCTGCTCTTGTACGTCAGCATGCCAGTCTCCACTGGCACCTAGCCCGTGCCTACGTTAATCCCTCTCGTTCTGTTGAGCTCTTCCCCATCCCTGGCTTCTGGACCATCCTGCTTTGCCATTTCCTTGTCCTGGCTGTCCTCTAACACAGTTCCTTCCCCTCTTTCCACCTGGAAAAAACTCCTGCTCTCTGGTTCAGTCATTGGGAATGACCTTTCTGCCCTCCTTGTTCTTTTTTTTTTTCCGAGACAGGGTTTTTCTGTATAGCTCTGGCTGTCCTGGAACTCACTCTGTAGACCAGGCTGGCCTCGAACTCAGAAATCTGCCTGCCTCTGCCTCCCAGAGTGCTGGGATTACAGGCGTGCGCCACCACGCCCGGCTTGCCCTCCTTGTTCTTGTTGGATGTTTTTCAAGTTTGTTTGCCTTTGCTCCCAGTTTCTCTAGCTGCACAGCCAACTCTGTTTCTTTTTCAGAAAGAAGAGAGAAATGACCTTGTTTTCCCCAGTTCTTCAATTTTTTGGATTCCCAAGTTTCTCCATTTCTGTATTTTTCTCTAGTTGCTCAGCCTGTCTTTCGACCTGTTTTATAAACAGAATATCCCTAAATGAAGAAAGGGAGTAAAAAAAAAAAAAAAAAAAAAACTGTTGCTGAATACTATGCAGAGCATGTCCCAACAACACAGCAAACAACACCCCGTCAGCTTTTTGAAATGAAGCATCCATCTCTCCTCTTCTGCCCTTTGCTCTAAGGTACTTGGAAGTAAGCCTTCCATTCTGCCTTGCCTCACGTTGGGCATCACTTGTAAAATGGCTAGCTATTTTAGAACAGTAACCAGTTCTCAGCTCCCTGCCAGCCCTCCTTCCAGTTTCCAGCTGGCCCCTTCAAATGTTTCTCCCAACCACTCCTCCCTCAGTTCCCCAAAAGTCTGCTTAAACAGTCCCTCCACCCAGTTTCCCCAATACTAGCTGCTCCAGACCACAACTATTGAAACCTATCTGCTCAGCTCAGCTCCTCCTGGTTCAACTGTCTCCTAACAGAGTCTTCAACAACTGCCTTCTCTTCTCACTCTGCTACTCCCTTCCCTTCAGCCTCAGCTGGCTGTTTATATCCTGTCCTGTTCCCATAAATCCAAGAGGCAACCAGCATTGAAGGTCATAGGGTCAAGCAAGTCTAACAGCTAAGATTTTTTTAAAGGGCCAGTTGTCTAACAACTCAAGATCCTTTAAAGGCCCAGGCGCACAAGACAAATCACACTACAAGACCCAGGTAGAGAACTGTCACAGCCAGTGCATCCATGCAGAAAAGTAGCAGTGTCCGGTCTGTGCACATAGCCAGTATGTCGGTATTGATGGGGACAAGACCCTGCAGCTGTCCGCTGTAGTACAAGGCTGTCATCAAGCAGTATCTGTCCTGACCACTAGGTCCACCACTAACAAGGTACTCTGCTTCAGATACATTTTATTAGTTATCAAGTCTATTTTTATATTTAAGTTCCCAAAGTCTCAGTATTTTATATAAGCCACTATGAATATTTGAAGACTAACAACATAGTTACACGGTAGCAAGATTGTCTATACAGAGACGTGCAGTGTTCCGAGCTGCATAATCTTTTGATCCATCAGGTAATGGTATGTGCCTTTTCATATGGCAGAGGCACTGTGCTGGCATTAGAGTAGAATGCATTGTGTTTCATTTAGTGCAAAGGACCAGGGATGTGCACTAGCACATCCAGGAATGCCATGTAAAAACTTCTATGTGTTGGGTACATCATTCTCATCACTGTTGACATGCCCAGTGACCCCATCCTTTCTGATGGCTTTGGTGCACAGGTGTATTTTCATTTTTTTCATGCAGTCTCCACTGTTCTGAGTAATGATTATATTGTATCACCCACACTGTGATTATGATAACACAGCAGTGTGCACACACATGTTCTTAACTCTTACATGTTTATGTGCCAACTGATGTTGATAAGCACTGTATGTCCTCAAGGTACATTTATTCCTCCAGCTCTAGAACACAGAAAGTCTGTTCCTACAACAGTCACTTCATAGTCAGTGCTAGTGTTCAGCAGRTAATGCTTGTTTCCAAGTTCATGGAATTGCATCTGCAGTGGTCTCATCTGGCTCTTGTCCTAGGGCTACACATACAGAAGACACTGCCCCCTTTTCCATGCGGTAGCTAATGCCATGGTGACCCACTAGTGCACAGAGCTATGTCATTTGGATGAAAACACATGCATTCACTGTCCTAGGAAACGAAGAGAAGCAGAGCTGGGACTTCTTTATGTTTTGGACTTAATGCTTTAAAGAGACATTTCTGTTGTCTAGTTTGTGGTACTTATACAGTTTGTTCTTCATTGAAATTGCCATTTATAAATTTGCAGATATGTACTGACAATTTTTAATTGTTTATTCAATAAAATCCTCATTTTTACTATGAATTTTTAAATGGGCTTTTTAGCTTTCTTTCCCCCTAAAGAGTTTTGATTTATATAGGTTACAGATTATTTCACATAGTAACTTAATCCTTCAAATAAGTGCATATTTGTATAGCCTTTCACCAATGTTTTCCTTGGCTCCTGAGCAGTAAGCAAGCACAATGGCACTTACACAGCTTGGCTCGCTATAGGTATGGTAATGCTGGTAATGACACTGTATTGAAGGCCAGCGGTCCAGGGTGGTCTCTTGCTCTTTCCCTTCCCATTCTCTGGCTCATTCTGTCTTTGCCTGTGTCTCTGTAACTGCTCCTTTCTCTGCACTGCCCCTCAAGTAACTTCCCTTTCCCTCCCTTCTCAACTCAGCAGAGTGGGGCAGATCCTAGTCTGTCAAATCTTTCTCTGACTTATCCTTTGTCTGCCACTCAATTAGACATCACTGTCGACATGGGTTCTTCCTTCCTCAAACTTACTTCATTGTTTGGGATTAAAGGTGTGTGCTAAGGGCTGAGCAACTAGAAACAGGGCTTTTCAGTAAATAACAGTCTCGGGGTTCACAGTGTGATCAAACCTTGTGTACCAGGGTTTTTGTTTTTGTTTTGTTTTTTAGATTTCTTTACTGTGTTCAGTGTTCTGTCTGCATGTATGCCTTCATCCCAGAAGAGGGCACCAGATCTCATTATAGATGGTTGTTGAGCCAGGATGTGGTTGCTGGGAATTGAATTCAAGACCTCTAGAAGAGCAGTTAGTCCTTATAACCATCGATCCGGCCCTTGTTGTTTTTTGTTTTTGTTTTTCACTGTTTTTTTATAGTTCTGGGGCTAGAACTTAAGACCTCACTCATCACATATGTTAGGTAAATGCCCTACAACACTCCCTGACACCCCCCCCCAAATCAGTTTTATTAAAACAAAAATATCAAACTCTGCCGGGCCATGGTGGCGCATGCCTTTAATCCCAGCACTTGGGAGGCAGAGGCAGGCGGATTTCTGAGTTCRAGGCCAGCCTGGTCTACAGAGTGAGTTCCAGGACAGCCAGGGCTACACAGAGAAACCCTGTCTCGGAAAAAACAAAACAAAACAAAACAAAAAACAAAACAAACAAAACAAAACAAAAAAACCTCCAATCCTATCTGTCCATATACAAAAGTAAAACACATAGCCTGGCAAGTGTCCTACCTTGACTCTTCCTCCCCCTCCTCCTCCTCCTCTTACTCCTCCTCTTTTCTCCTCTTCCTCCTCCACCCTCTCTATCTTGCTCTCCCTTCATTCCTCCTCTCTGAAATTAAATATTCCAGTTGGTATTTTATGCAATGATAGTTAAGCTCCAACAGGCATGAAACTGCCCATGGCACCTACAAGAAACTCAGCCCCCGCTGCTGTCCCCTGGGCACACTGGCCAGGGTACTCATCTGTGTGACACTGGAACTCTGACTTGTACAAGGTGATCATATGATCACCCATTCTTTGATCATTCAGGCAATGAGTCTCACAAAGTCGCACAAGTGGGTGTGTTCCTGTCCATGGTCAGTTTGTACAGTTCCTGTAACTGATGACCTTATTCTCAAGTGGAGCACACCTTCAGCTCACTCTCGGTTGTTTCGGTCTGATTTTGTGACGGCCTGAAGGAAGGTCCAGCTACTGTAGTAGCTTGGCAGCTTTATCCATTTCTCTTCAGGTTCCCTCTCCTCCTAAGATTCTAGTGAGCACAGTCGTCAGTAGTTGAGAGCCACGCACACCATCGCAGATACCGCACTGAACCCCGAGAGGTTGGCCTGGCGGTTGATGGCAGCTCCCAAACCCTGGCGGTAGGTCTGGCACACCTGCATGGAGGAGGAGCCATGGAGCTTCCTGTGGAGGTGCTGGGGCAGGACTGAGAGTGCAGTGAGCAGGAGCCAGAAGCCGGCCCTGAGCATCAGCATCAGCATCACCCGGAGGGCTGGTGCYGGGACCCTCTCCGCACTGTTGAATCAGGAAGCCACAGTGGCTACCAGTGAAGAATGTCTTGGTTTTTATTTCCTAATCAAAATAGGGAGGTGAGCTATTAACCACGTCCACTTGTTTTTAAACCAGATTCTGTATGTAAAAGTGAATCAGGAACCAGTGCAGTGTAAAGTCAGAAACCATGTGTGCTAACGCGGCAGATGCACCCTTACCTCTTCCCATCTTGCAGACAGTTCTGTGGGGTGTTTTCTACTATTCAAGCCAGGTTCTCTTCCTTGTGCCTCGTACTCTGAAATTAAGCTTCACCTTCATCTTCAGATTTGCTGCATGTGATCCAACGTGTTCCTTTACTGTTAGACATGTTCAAGACTGTTTTATTAAAACATTTTTAAAAAGAGAAAGGTATGAAATAAAAGTTCATGTTCTTGTCCCTCTAAATGTGAAGTTGTTTTTCATCATCTTTCATCTCTAGTTAGATGAACAGAAACAGCTTCTTGAAAATGTGCAGGTAAGAAGTGTAATGCTGCATTTTAAATAACATTTCAAGAATTATCAGGTGAATTTTGAGAAGTTTTAAGAAATAAACCACCTACCAGAAATGCTCACTG
The DNA here is from genome assembly GCA_002335545.1 of Apodemus speciosus. Lineage (NCBI taxonomy): Eukaryota > Metazoa > Chordata > Mammalia > Rodentia > Muridae > Apodemus > Apodemus speciosus. The sequence continues at coordinate 270,100 of BDUI01000257.1, forward strand.
TTAAGAGTTTGAAGTGTGAAGAGGCAGGTGAAGGCAAGTTGTAGCTTGCAGCTCTGAGGATAAACGCCACTGCCCACCTGCAGCCCACGTAGCTGGAGGCGCCCTGCAGACATGAAGACTTTCAGAGAACCGTGGCTGCTCGTCACGCCGCTCCATCTCAAGGAACTCAGTGTGGGCACAGAAGATCCCTTGTCCACAGCTAAAAACACTGATCCTTCACGCTGCGGTAGGAGAGTTGCGCATTCTCTAAGGGGGCATGTGCTCCAAGAGCCAGAGTGAATGAGGTTTATAGGGGTTCCTGTGGCTCCAAGCAATACCRGCTCATGCTACTTTTTATTAGAGGACTTTGGGGGTTTCTACAAATACTTAAGACTGGTTCTTTAGTGAAATGTTAATTAAGGTCATATTCTATAGCACCTAAAACTTTGTACGTGGTACTTTAAGAGTTCTTAAGACCACTTTTAGCCATGCATTCAAATATGCCCATTGCACCTATAATTCCAGTACTCAGGAAATGGAAGCAGAAAGGTCAGGACAGCCTGAGCTACATATGGAGCCTGTCTGCAAAACAGCAATATGTCTTCACAATGCTGAGGAAATTGTTCTTATGTCAGGAAACACCGGGTTGCAGAACCTGAATGACACTGACTTTGTGCTTTGTCACTTCTGGGAAGCGCCCTGCCTAACTACCCCTCTACATTCATACCCTCTCTCCCTCCCTCCGCCCTCCCTCCC
>BDUI01000257.1:307547-322677 GCA_002335545.1 Apodemus speciosus
TGCCTTTGGGAGCTAATGAAAACCCTGGTTTAGGGCTTAGAGATGGCTCACTGCTCTTCCAGATGACACAAGTCAGTTCCCAGCACCCATGTCAGGCAGCTCACAACTGCCTGTAACTCAGGCACCAGGGACTTAATGCCATCTATGGGTACCCTCACACAGACACACACAGACACACACACACACACACACAGAGAGAGAGAGAGAGAAGTAAGACTTTGAAAAACAAGCTGGAGAAGGCTCAGCACTTGATTCCCATCATGCACATGACAGCTAACAACCATCTGTAGCTCTAATTCCAGGGATCCAACACCTCTTCTCTCCATAGGCACTGCATGTAATGCAGATATACATGCAGGCACATGTCCATATACATAAAATAAAACAAATCTTAAAACAACTTTCTTAAAACCCATTTACAGTCCCGGAGAGTCGGGACGATCTGGAGGCTGCCTTCCTTTCGTGGAGAGCTTGGGACCCCGCCTGAAACTTGTCCTGGAGACATGGAAGGCAGGGGCAGTGCCGCCTGTTTCCGTGGCCCGTGACATCTCAGTGCTGTGTCATCTCCGCTCCCTCACACTGCCYGTTGTGGTGGTGTGCACTGCTGCAGCAGCRAGCTAGGGCCCTTTCTTCCCGACTCTGAAGGCCTCTGCTCAGCCTGAAACGGGTGTTTGTTAAACGTGACTCTCCTGTGATGAACTTAGCAAGGAACTGCCTGGGGAGACAGCCGCATTGCTGGATGGCTTACTTTTAAAATACACATTTCTGTAGGGAAGCCCTGAAAATGTGAGATAAAACCACCTGACTGCAGCACTCCAGGTTTAGCTCTGGTGGCCTCTTTGCCAGTTAACACGTCCACAAGCTGCTTTGTGAGCAGTGCTGGTTTTTTCTCAGAAATTCATCCTGAGCACTGTTACATTCTCTGACTTCTCTGGTGAGGTAGAGACTGGTGCAGCTTGCGTGCCTAATCTAACATTCCATTAGGCTAAGTATGGTTTTTTAAGAGTAYATACCATGGGATTGGATAGATGGCTCCGTGGTTAAGAGAACTGACTGCTCTTCCAGAGGTCCTGAGTTCAATTCCCAGCAACAGGAGGTGGCTCACAACAATCCGCAGTGGGGTCTTATGCCCTCTTCTGGTGTGTCTRAAGACAGCAGCAGTGTACTCATATACATAAAATAAATAATTTTTTAAAAGAGTATATACCACATTATTGGGCTTCTGTCTCTCAAACATCTTCTAGTCCATTCTCACAGTAGTCCCACTGTGCACAGCACATGTTGCTTTGAGTGTCTTTGCTCCTCACTGTCCAGCAGGAACATCAGTCAGCTGCTCACAGTGAGTTATAAATGTGCATGTCTGTGGGGATATGCATGAATGTGGAAGCCCAGGGGTCACCATCAGGTATCTTTGGAGTTGTCTTCCACCCTACTTTTTGGACAGAGTCTCTTACTGAACCTACAACTCACCAATTTAGCTAATGGCTAGCCCATGGGCTCCAGGAATCTGCCTGTCTCTCTCCCTCTAGTACTGGGATTACAGATGTTCATCATTACAGCCAGCTTTTTACACGGGACCGGATGATCTGAACTGAGCCATCTGCTCAGACCCAGGTCACAAATATTTTTTGCCAAGTAGTAATTACCTTTAGCTTCTCCATAAATTAGTGGAACTTAAAACTCCATCCTGTACAGATGCCTTATTTTGGAATAGCCTCTGACATATGACATAACCATTTGTTGACAATTTCTTCAACAAATACAACTTAAACATATTGCTGTGGTCAGCCCTTCCCACCTTTTCTTTGAGGGCTTTATTTAGCCCTGTTAGGCTAGACATGAGATTGTATTGGCTTTTATTTTATTTATTTTTGTTTTTTCCAGACAGGGTTTCTCTGTGTAGCCCTGGCTGTCCTGGAACTCACTCTGTAGACCAGGCTGGCCTCAAACTCCGAAATCTGCCTGCCTCTGCCTTCCAAGTGCTGGGATTAAAGGCATGCATCACCACTGCCCAGCTTGGATTTATTTTAATTTTGGTGTTTTGACATGGTCTTCCTATGTAGCCTAATTGTCTTGGGACTGTGTAGACCCAGGATGGCCTCAAACTCACAGCCATTCCCTGCCTATGCTGGTATTAAAGGTACACCACCAGCCGGGCTGGTAGCGCATGCCTGCAATCCCAGCACTTGGGAGGCAGAGGCAGGCGGATTTCTGAGTTCGAGGCCAGCCTGGTCTACAGGACAGCCAAGACTACACAGAGAAACCCTGTCTCGAAAAAACGGAAAAATAAATAAATAAAGGTATGCCACCACACACAGTTCTAGTGACACGTTTTAAAATGTCTTTTAAGTTTATGTGTGGATATTTGCATGTATGTACTGGTGTCCTTGAACACCAGGAGGTATTGGATACCCTGAAGCTGGAGTCACAGATGACTGTGAGCTGCCCAAGTGGAACTAGGAACCAAACTTCAGTCTTCTGAAGAAACAGCAAGCACTCTTAACTGCTGAGCCATCTCTTCAGCCCCATTTTTCATTTCTCACTATGTCTAGCATTTGTTAGATGTAATTAAGGATGTAACTTTTTTCTCCATGTAGTCCTTTCCCCATTATTTGTTGAATCCTTCCTGTTATGTGACAACCTTCATCTTATACTCTGCTTATAGCAGTATCTTCCACTTCACTAGAACTGTCCACACTGGAGATGGTTACTATGTGGAGACTTCATCCGATCCCATCCTTACCCCCCTTTAAAAATTCTCTTTGCAGGGCCAGCACGATAGCTCTGTAGATCAAGCATTTGATGTGCAAGCTTGACAAGTCCAGTCAGGCCTCCTGGGATCCATGTGAAAGTGGAGAGAGATAACTGCGCATGTGTACACACATCATATACATAATAATACATTTTTAAAATGCATTTAAGTATTCCAAATAAACTTTGGAGCCATTTAAACAAATTCCATTCCAAAGCACCACTGGAATTTCAACTGAAATCACATGAAACTTAAATATTAACTTGGGAAAAGACTAACAGACCACATTCTAACAAATGGCTAGCAGGATGTCAGAACTTTTGTTGAGAGTAACTCGGTGATTTTTGTCCTGTGTGCTCTGTATGGGGACCTGTCCATTCCTTGGGGTCATCTGTAACTGGCAGGCATAGGGCTGCATAGTGAACTCCTTATCTAAACTATTCAGAGAAGAGTAGCTAGCTCTTAGCTTGAGAGGAGCTTGATCGTGTCAAAGCAGTCTCCTTAAGTCTCAGACATGAGAATTAATGTTGGCTTTCAGCAATGGTGTTCACAGTCTATAAAGAAATGATCACTTTTGCCAACTTCAGATAGGATTCTGTTACTAAGCTTTGTAGTTTCAATCTTTGCATCTTTAAATCTACCTTGCTTGGTGCCAGGATACTTCCTGTATATGGTTTTAGGTTTGATTTGGTAATATTTTATCTTGGAATTGTTCCATCAGATCAGTATGATTTGGCTAAGATCAGTATGCAGTGGTTTTCTTTTCCGTCTGATAAAGATTTTGGTCCCAGGATGATGAGTTTTCCAGCTCCTAGTACTGAAATGCTCAACATCTTCTTTGCTTGATTTTCAGCTAATAGTGTTGGACCCACCGGTGAGTATTTCAGTGTCTCAACCAGGCCTCAGTCACTTGGAAGCAGTTCCCATACTGTAGGGATGCAAGTGCGCCTCCTATACACCCCTGTAGTTGTACAGACTCGGATCGTACGAGCCTCCCAAGCCAGCTGCACCTAGTATTATTGGTCGTCATTTTTTGTATGCCTCAGGTTTAGGCTAAATTAACATTCATAGTCCATAGGATGTCACCTCTTTTCTCACCTACAGGTAGAAGAAAGTGAGAATGAATGGTCTGTTCCTCATTGCTTCACCATCTATGCAGCTCAGAAAACAATTGTGGTAGCAGCCAGGTAAGGGCCCTCCTCATGATTCAGTCAGAGCAGGGCCTGATGCAGGGATGAGGACTTCACTTCCAACCTCTGGACTCTACCCCCGTCACGGGACTCAGCTGTTTCCAGGTTATGCAGGCAAAGGACTGTTTTCCCCCTTGTAGGCAGGAAGGAGGAGTATCTTTCCCCTTGAAGAAGGTTTGTTGACATTTGTGTATTCAAGAAGCCAACCAGGGTGCTTCTGAGAAGATGCCTGTAGAGTTCATGACAACTGGTCTCTTAAAAGCACCAGCACTCCAGCCCTCAGACAAGGGTAGTATTAGGATCATGGTGAGAGCCAACTTGAGGTCACAGCACAGGACCAAATGGAGGCTTTCTCCTTTCCAGACCAAAGAATTCTTCAGGTATAATCCCTGCTCAGTGAAATCTGATCTGGTTTTCCTCCACCAGGAAATGCTACCTTAATCGTGAACCAAATCCAATCTTGTGAGACGTTTGGTAATAAACTCACTAATTCCAGCACTGATGCCTGCCCCGTCCCCCCCCCCCTCCTCCTAGCTTACCCTAGTGACCAGCTGGAGAAGGCGTGTTTCTGACTAGCCCCAAGACCCAGGGAATGGAGCAGATGCCCAAAACAGACCTGTCCCCTGATAAAAAGGACAGGACTCCAGGCCAGGAAGAGCTTCCCCAAGGAGGCAGCTAACTTGACTTTTTCCTTTACAGCACTCGGCTAGAAAAGGAAAAGTGGATGCGGGACCTGAATGCAGCAATCCAGGCAGCCAAGAATATTGGTGACTCACCCCCAGTGCTGCTGGGAGGCCCCATGTATACTCGTACCCCCAGTGAGTTCTGGCTCAAGACACCCCAAGAGATCCCCTCTGTAACTCTGAAAGCTTTTCTAAAAATTGCTTTCCTGACCTTGGCCAGGTCCCATGAGTTTCCCTCCCACACAAGAAAAACTGGTGGCTATGCCTAGGTGGAAGAGTTCTTGGGCTATCCTAGCACCGTGATTTTGTCTGGCTGCTGATTGGGTACCAAGGGCCTATTTCCCAGATCCTGGAGGAGCCCCAGGGTGGGTGGTACCAGCTAACTTTCCTCAGGATCTTCTGATGAAGTCTCTCTGGAAGAATCAGAAGATGGTCGAGGAACCCGGGGCTCCCTGGAGGGGAACAGCCAGCACCGGGCAAATACTACAATGCATGTGTGCTGGTACCGGAACACAAGTGTGTCCAGAGCAGACCACAGCGCAGCTGTTGAGGTATGGCAGTCATGAGCATACGTGTGGGCCACCCACTCACCCCCATCCCTCACCCCGGTGTGCTGGCTCCTGGGGAGGGGCCCAGTCAGACAGCTCCCTCTTCCACTGACAGAAACCAGTTCACCACTCACTTATCTCCTTAAGCTCTCTTTGAAAAGGGACTCCCCGCCCCCCCAAATGTTACCTGGTATCCTGTAAGGATGGTGAGGCAGAGGCAGCAGCTCATCCACGCTGGCATTTGCCGAAAGGCCCACAGGACAGTGCTCTCCCTGGTCTGCTCAAACTTCCCACCCTGGGCTCATGATACTCTACTCACAGAGATTAGGGCTTGTACACACCTGGCTTCAGAGAACCTCAAGTTGTTCAGCCTAGCACGAACACACACTCCACACACACATTCCTAGACCTGCTCCCTTCACCCGGCTCCAAATTCTCTTCTACCCTATCTCCACTCTACTGGGCCAGGCTCAAGAGTGTGTGTAGGGGTCAGAACAGCAAATCCCTAGTGAGGCCTGAGACACTTAGAGATCAAAGTAGGTGGGGGCTCTTGGGAATCGAGGTAGCATGTGTTAAATACGGGCCCTGCTGAGGGTGCCTTGTCTAGTGCTGCACTTGAATACCTTCCCCATAGCGCCGAAGAGCCTTCCAGAGTTGGTTCAGTGGTTATAACCACCCCCATCTGCTCTCTTGTAGGTTTGTTAAGTGCTGTCTTTTGTCAGAAAACTAATTTTACTACATATCTATTACAAAACTAATAATGTTACTTATTACATAAGAAAGTATCCTACTTAAGTGTTTGGGACCCGGGTCCAGACTAACATCCTGTTGTCAGGTCTTAAGTATGCACAGCCATACTTATTTTTAGAATGCTGATCATCAGCCAGGTATGATGGTACACACCTATAATCCCAGCACTTGGGAGGCAGGGGCAGGCAGATCTGAGTTTGCCACTAGCCTGATCCCAGATGTCCTAGACCCCAGGACAGCCAGGGCTACACAGAGAAAGCCTAACTTGGGGAAGCAAAAAGAAAAAGGATGTTGAGCACAGCAGAGACCTGTGTGTGTGTTCTGGCTAGGTGGCAGGGTTACGGAACTAACGGCAGCTGCTGAGCAAGTCTCAGGGTTATAGTAAGGCAACATGCTATTTTTACTTTTCTGACAGAACCAGCTTTCAGGATATCTGCTGAGAAAGTTCAAGAACAGTAATGGCTGGCAGAAGCTCTGGGTGGTCTTTACCAACTTCTGCTTGTTCTTCTATAAAACACATCAGGTATGTTGAACTGGAGTCTAGGCACAAAGAGTACCAGATGCCTACCTGCTTGTCTATTTCCTCTTCACATTTTGAAGCTGAGCCCACCATTACAGCACCTTCTCTACGGAAATGGGATTAGTACAGGGTCCCTCTGTACAAACTACCATGTTCTTTTTTTTTTTTTTTTTGGTTTTTTGAGACAGGGTTTCTCTTAATGTAGCCCTGGCTGTCCTGGAACTCACTCTGTAGACCAGGCTGGCCTCGAACTCAGAAATCTNTGTAGCCCTGGCTGTCCTGGAACTCACTCTGTAGACCAGGCTGGCCTCGAACTCAGAAATCTGCCTGCCTCCGCCTCCCAAGTGCTGGGATTACAGGTGTGCGCCACCACCGCCCGGCTCAAACTACCATTTTCTTGGGAGAGTCAGTGGTACAAAGTGAAGTGCTGTGGAGGACTAATAGGCCCTCCCCGTGAAGATGTGCGTGCTGGCCCCTGTGACCCTGTTCCTGTGCTGACTTACAGGATGACTACCCCCTGGCCAGTCTCCCACTCCTGGGTTACAGTGTGAGCCTCCCCAGGGAGGCTGACAGCATCCACAAAGACTACGTTTTCAAGCTCCAGTTCAAATCTCACGTCTACTTCTTCCGTGCTGAGAGCAAGTACACATTTGAAAGGTGATTCTGCTATGTGTCTTTTGTTCACTGCCACTTATAGAGCCTAAGGCAAACTTCCCAGTTTCTAGAAACCAAGGGTCAAGTAATGTTTACAGGAGTTTGCTAGCACCAGTGTACATATACACGTGTGCATACACATGGTGACCAAAGGACAACTTCTGGAGCCATCCTTTTTCAGTTGTGGGGAGGATACATGTGCCACTTGAGTGTGGAGGTCAGAGGACAACTTTTTGGGGTTACTTTTGCCGTGGACCTTTGTGTGAGTTCTGGGGATCAAATTGAGGTTGCCAGGCTTGCCTGGAAGTGTTCCCTGCTGAGGCACTGCACTGACACAACCCACCTTTTTTATGAGACAGGTGTCTCACTGGAGCTCACTGATTAGGCTAGGCTGGCTGAGGAGCAAATCCATCTCCACCTCCTCAGTGCTGGAACTTAAGTGAACATCATGTCTAGCTTTGTACTCAGGGRCTAAGGATGAAACCTAGTTCCTCGTGCTTGCACAGCAAGAACCTGCTGTATTTCTGTTATTCTTGGTAAGGGATGTGAATTTATGCCCACTGGTTTGACCCTTTTCACAGGTGGATGGAAGTCATCAAAAGGGCCAGCAGCTCACCAGGGAGACCCCCAAGTTTCACTCAGGACTGTTCACATCACTCTCCAGGGCTGGAGGCAGAGATCAGAGAAAAGGAGGCATGTCCTTCACCCTGCTCGGACAAGAATCTATGACAGAGGCTTGCGGGAGTGTAAGCATCGTCTTCCTACCAGATGACAGGTGGCGCTGATCCTGGAATGGGCCTCATAGGACCTCTAGGAGGGGTCCTGCCGTCCCTCAACCTTCAGAAACAGTGAAGACTCACGATGGCTGGGGCCCGTCTGAGAGCCATGAAAAGGAAGTGGGGGGTCCTAGGTCTCATGAGCATGACCCTGCTCAGGACTAGCCCCAATACAGGCTGGGTTGCTTCTACGCCTGCCTGTAGCCTCAGACTAGCCGATGCTCAGGCTTCTGTGATGAGCTCATGGTATTCTAGGGGTTAGCCTCCAGATCACAGCAAGACACGAGTGTGGCAAAGTCTGCCCTGGCTCCCATCCCACATACCTTCTAGACCAGTGGGGAACAAAGACCTCCCCCAACAAGGGCCCAGCGAGGCCTCTCACCAGTTCCCAGTGTTCATTAACTAGGGCAGGCCTGATGCCTGCTCACCCACGTGATTTAAAATAAAAACATCTCCCCCACCACCAGCATCCCCTCTGCCCTACTTTGTTCTTCAGAAGGCCACCAGAAACTGTTATATGACAATATTTAGTAGGGACACTGGCTCAGAAGCTACAGMAATCCCATCTGGCCAGGCTCTGTACATTAGAACATCTCCAATCCAGGTCTTTATTGAAATGGTAGGGCTTTCAATGCTCTATGAAAACTAACACTTACTGTCAGAATACTCAGGAAGTTCAATTTTCTTTAAAAAAAAAAAAAAAAAAAAAGCCCAAAATATTCTGGACGATCCGAGTACTCATGAAAACACACAGTACCTGAACTGACACCACAAGGCAAATTATGACCATCTTGGGCCTCTATGAGCCCTCAAGACAATGTCCCTGGTACAGAGAAGAGCCAAAGCTGCCCAAGAGTTACTATGCTCCTTGGTCTGCCCGTTGCAGGGACTGAAGAGTCTACAGAAGGTCATACCAGCCACCCAAGTTGCTGCCCAGTTCTGCAAGGGCTCCAGGGGGGGTGCCTATCATAGCTTCAGTCAACCAAGAGGTGAGCACAGGTGTGCAGGGCAGAAGGAAGGTAACCTGGCTTGTGAAGCCTACAGGCTGGTCAGTCTTTACAGTTGCAACACAACACAAGAGGGCTTCCAAGTCCTTTTAGAGCTCAGAACAAAAAGCATTCTTCTCCCTCTCTGTGAAGAGTAGTGCATTCGGTTGGTTGGTCAGCGGGTAGATGTCAGGTGGTTCCTGCTGTGTGAGAACCTGTTAAGTGAAAGGTACCATTACCGTCCCTGGACATGCACTTCAGCAACGCCCTGCAAGCCTCTTAGATGTACAGTTCACAACATTTTTACCAGCAGCATATCACAAGATGGAAGATGTCCTTAGTGTTTCAGGATCAGTGTCGACTAGACCAAGCCCTGCTGCTCCTAAGAACCAGGGTGGGTCTCTCCCAGTGTGCAAGGGAGGACGAACTGGTACATCTGCCTGTCACAGCTCAGGAACCCTGAGCCTGTGGGGCTGCCATGGGAGAGTCAGTGTTTGCCTTGCCTGTCCCTTCACAGGCTTGTGTCAGCTTAGGGCTCCCCATCAGTAGCAGGCAACCCTGGGCTTGCAAGCATCCATGCTGTTCTTGGGACACAGAACCTCTAGGAAGTCAAGTAGAAAGGTCAGAAGTCAGCTGCACACAATGCTCTGTCACTGAGCCATTTTGCAACTGGCTGTCCGACACTGCCTGAGAATGAGGGTGCAACCTTCATGCATAGCCCAAAGCCACAAGAGGCCCACTTGCCTCTCCTAACTCCGACGGCAAAAATGAGAACACGCCAACCCTGACGAAGGAGGACTGAACCGGCGGCTCCCAAGAATGAGTCCCAGGCTTCGTTTTGTGTTCAGTCCCCCATGGGGTATCCTCCTGGGCTGGCGCACTGTGCTCACCTCTGCACGCGCTCCACCAGATGCACCATCAGCTTGTCTGAGATGCCAGGACAGGATTCCTCAGCCAGGCTGAAGGCGTTCTCTAGCTCCTCCAGGGCACCCACACTCCCGCCGCTCTGCTTGTGCTTCTCTTTGAGCTGCAGAGAGATCATGTACCTAACTGGCATCTTACGTGACACTCACATTTGGAAGACCTACAGAAAGCAAGACTAGCGCTGCACAGGTAGTRCGCCCTGCCCTGTTGACTGGGACTGGCGTGGCTCTTCCATCTTAAGGCTCCTCTCTCCCCTGACTTGGGCTATCAAGAGGTCAAGAACCATGTGGTTTCTTACAGACTGAAGGTCGGGAAATAATCAAGTAGACCCAGTGTCATTTAGAAATTGGTACAGAAAACTCTGAGGACTTGACAAAGACTTTTGACAGACATCCCAGATCAGACTATAGAGTGTCAATAACCATTTGTGGGACTTCAACTCCCAAGTGAACACTTACCTAAGGAGTCATCTTCTCAGTCCTGGGCAACACTGCACACTGTTCACAACACAGCCCTAAGTAGCTGTTCCTACTCTGGCTAAGGTCACTCTCCAGGGAGAGAGACTCACTATTTCCATTCACCCACATCCTGTCCTCCCTCTCTGTGCTCTCGGTGCTGTCACCCACTGAGTGACAACTTACTGCCTACAATCTACTATCTGAGCTTCAAATCCATATGTGAACATTCATTCCTGGCTGCACTATATTTCTGAAAATATTCTGACATCAGGCAGTGACATAAGGTCGCGTGGCCACCAGGAATCACCTCCCTGACGTAGGCTGACCCAACAATCCTTTGTCTTCCTCTACAAAAGAATCATGTGGTGGTTGGGCATTGCAAAAAACAGTAGTACTGTAATGCCAAAGGACCTTAGCAGGCCTGGGAGCACAAAAGCGCACTGGTCAGGTCAGTTCCTCCAGTGCTTTACAGTACACTCCTCAGGAAGCTGGACCTGTCAGCCTGCACATAACTACCTGCAACAGACCCAGAAATCAAACAGAGAAAGCCCAGGCTCAGGGCCCACTAGAACACCACACCATAGCTCTGCAGAGAGCACCTCTAAAAAACAAAGCCAGTGCCCCACACGGCCACAGGCTCGGCTGTATTCTCACCTCTCCAAAGACAGGACGGACTAATGTGGACAAGCACTGGGACCTTGGCTGTCTCTTGATAGGCTCAGCAGGCTGCAAGGGGGAAAGCAAGACACTGGTGGGTACATAGAGATAAAGAGAGGCTCCATTTCCTGTCTCCTCAATCTGTCTTGAGTAGGCTGACAGAGCACAGACCAGGGGTCAACCCCCAAACTACAAGGGAGCCCAAGCCTTCAGTTCTTACCAGGCCTGTACCTAAGCACCAGCAGACCCAGACTTCAGCCTGACTCCTAGGTAGCTCAGTGCCGCTCTGCCCTGTCCTTAAGCTCTTTGCCCAGACCCCAGATATTGAGTGTTTAATATAACCCTAGGTCAAGGGCACCGTGGACCTGACCTCCTCAAAGCCTGATACACAGTCGTCCACATCTGCTGCCCCAGGAAAACTGAGGCAGGCTGGTACATATGGGGCCGTGCTCTGCCCAGGGCATGAACAGACCTTCTGTGAGCTGTGCAGAGCAGTCCCCTTGTGCAGCTTGCTGTGTGGACTTGGCCGGACGGTTGGAGGAAACGTCCAGATGGGACCCTGCTCCCCATCCTCAGCCTCGCCATCACTAAAGGGGGCAGAGAATCAGAAGAACTGATGGAGACAGGGATGAGAGTAAACACCGACCAAGGTACATTTCTTTTCTCTGAGGCGGCTTCTTGACCTAGGAGGTCCTAGACAGCCCAGGCTGCAGCATTTAGGTGAGAGTCAAAGGCCCTGTCCTTCAGCCTATGGGTTCCTTGCTCAGTATAAGTCCCCACCCTAGCAACTAAGCCCTGCCTCTGGAGGGAAGACCTCCACTGGCATCAGGCACCAGGGAACTTTCAAGGACCCCCCCCCCCAAAAAAAAGAAGCCCTACATGTCAGAATCCTCAGAACTGGACTCCTCGCCATGCCCCTCAGACTTCCAGCGCTTATACCGATCAATAAGTTCAGTGAGGAAGGAGGTCTTCTTGGTGTAGCGGGTGATGAATTTGTGCTTCAGGAGCTCCTTGGCAGTGGGTCGCTACCAGGGAGACAAAGTCAGAGCTGAATTCCACCCTCACACAAGACACGAGGAAGGACAGGTAAGGAAGTGAAGGCTGGGCCCTGTCCCACCAAGTTAACATCCTCCATTCACACACTTCCCCAAACCCCTCAGCTGCCTGGGGTAGCCCAAGTGGGGACAGGCCTTACGAATCGTGGGTCTTTATTGAGGCAGGCCTCTACAAACTCCTTGAAGGGTTTGCTGTGGTGGCCCTCCAACGTGGGTGGGTTGTTCTTGGGAATCAGGAACAGGACTCGCATAGGGTGGAGATCAGAGTTTGGCGGCTCCCCCTTGGCCAGCTCGATGGCTGTGATGCCCAGGGACCAGATGTCAGCCTAGACAGGGCATCACACAGGACAGCTGCTACATGCGGCATGAGGCGGAGGTGGCAGTACACTCCCCCTGCCCATCCAAAACTCACCTTGAAGTCATAGGCCGACTGCTTGATAACCTCGGGCGCCATCCAGAAGGGAGTGCCCACAAACGTGTTCCTCTTGATCTGTGTGTCTGTGAGCTGCCCGGCCACACCGAAGTCTGCCAGCTTCACATCACCCTGCTCTGAGAGCAGCACGTTGGCAGCTGCTCAATACAGGACAGGTAAGCATCATCCTTGGCGCCACAGCCCCACAAAATAACCCTGCATGCAACTCCTGACTAGTGATGGGATGGTAGCCTCTGGCCCTGGGGACAGCAGCAGATATGTCTTGGGAACTTAGTTTTCCTGGACAGTAGCCACTGCTGGCAGAGCAGGCAATCTGGGGGACCTACAGGAGCATTCCTACCTTTGTTCCAGGGCCTGGCACGATTGTGTTTTCTGACAAGCACCAACAACAGCGACACCCACCTCACATCTAATCAGTGACCCTAACTGAAAGGTACAGCTGGCACGGCTAGTCAGGGTATCTATCTCTGTCCACAGGATTCCTCACTGGGACATAAGCTCAGCTATCCTCACCAAGTCAGTCACGTGGGCTGGCCCAGCTTTGTAAGTCCGCACTGGGACTGGACCACACAGGACTGTTGCACAAATCCACGCCTGAATCCACACCCCGCTCCTGCCTTGGACTAGTACACAACTGTTTCCTTCACATGTACGAAAACCGCGGGCTTCGAGCGCTAGCGAAGTAGCAGAATGTTTACTTAGGATGCGTAATCCCCTAGGCTCCACCCTCAGTGTGGCCATTAAAAATGGGGTAAGCAGACAGACAGACAACCCCTACCCCCAGGTTCCAGGTAGCAGAAGAGCTCCTCACATCCCATGCCCTCAGGCACCACAAGCTACTAGGCTCCACATGCCCATCTCTTTCTAGTCACGGGCAGAACTGCAGCCATGCCCACCCCGCAGGACCTTTGATATCTCGGTGGATCTTGCGTTCTGAGTGAAGATAATCCAGGCCTTTCAGGATCTCCCGCAAGATGGTGGCAATATAGGTCTCCTCCAGTGGCCCAGGTTTCAGCTGCAGGAGCACAGAAGGGAAGAGCCTCAGTTGCAGTGACCACACCCATGTCACCACAGCACCTGAGCAGCAGCACCCACCAACTTCTGAGTCCTTGCAGAAGCAGCCTGGGGCCTTTATGTTCCTTACTTCCTACAGTTTCAGCTGTCAAGGATAATGGGGGAAGTAAGGAGAAATGAGGGGACAGTCTGTTTTCAGAAAACGTAAGAGCTGCTTTAATCTTTTCTGTGACCATAGGGATGAGAATAGGCTAACCGCGGCCCCCACACTCTTATTTGTCTGGGGCTCTAAATGCGCCATGCCCCTAGCCCATAGAGGCCCAAGACTTCTTTTAGCATCAACCAGAGCAAGATGGACAGTGATTTGTTTGTAAACTAACAATTCCTGATTAACATAGAACAGTGATAGGTAGCCTGAGAAAGCCCACAAGCCTAAAAGTTTGCAGGGCAGTGGGTCCTGGGGCACTGAAAGACAAGCCAATGAGAGCAAGGTGCTCATTGCTTGAGTCTGAACTTACCAAGTCCAGTGCAGAGCCGCCACCCAGGTACTCCATGATAATCCACAGCTTGGTGCTCTGGGAGCAGAGAAATCTGTCAGTGCCAGGGCAGCAAATGCAGTGGGAATACCCAAGTCTGGAGTCCATAGGCCAACCCCCTCTAACTCCTCCAAAAGTAGTCAGCTAGGGGCTTGGGCCAAACAACAGCTATACCAGGCAAGTTCCTGCCAAATAAGATAGGGTTCTAGCTGGGCAAGGGAGTGAATGCCTATAATCCCAACACGGGGTTCAATGTGGGCTCAGCGGTTAAGAGCACTGACTGCTCTTCAGGAGGTCCTGAGTTCAAATCCCAGCAACCACAAGGTGGCTCAAAACCATTAGTAATGAGATCTGACCCCCCTCTTCTGGTGTGTCTGAAGACAGCTACAGTGTACTTACATATAATAAATAAATAAATAAATAAATGTTTTTTAAAAAAAAGAAGTTTAAGGTCAAGCCGGGCGGTGGTGGCACACCTTTAATCCCAGCACTTGGGAGGCAGAGGCAGGCGGATTTATGAATTCAAGGCCAGCCTGGTCTACAGAGTGAGTTCCAGGACAACCAGGGCTACACAGGAAACCCTGTCTTGGGGGGCGGGGGAGGGTTCAAGGTCAAATTGGGCAACATAAGATCATGCCTTTTTAAAAGGAAGACGGGCTACAGAGATAGCTTGGCAGTTAAAAGCACTTGCTTCTCCTTCAGAAGACCCACATTCAACTCCCAACACCCACATCAGGTGACTCACAAAGGCCTGTAGCCCCCAGGAGGACCCAACACCCTCTCTGGCTTCTGCAGGCACACACAGATTCAGGTATACATACCCAGCACATACAGGTAAAAATAATAACAAAAATTAGTATTAAAAAATTAAAAGGAGGGCCAAGCTAGGCATGGTGAAGAGGCAGGTAAGTTTAAGGCCAGCCTGATCCATATAGTGCGTGGACAAAGAGAATTACACAGTGAGACCCTGTCTAAAACAATTATAAGCCACCAAAAACAAAACAATAAAGGAAGGCTAGAAGGGGTAACACACACCTTATTCCTATACTTGGGAGATAGAGGCAGGCAGATCTCTTGTGAGTTCAAGGGCAGCCTGGTCAACAGACTCTGTCCAGGGGAGGAATGGAGAAAAGGCCTCTCTGACCACCCAGCTACCAAACCTCAGGTATAGGCACCTGGTGGGGGGGGGGGGGG
>BDUI01000257.1:322692-333832 GCA_002335545.1 Apodemus speciosus
TGCCTAACAATACTGACAGACACTTTAGAACCTACTGACCCTCGAGGACTGGCACTTCTCAAGAGAACAGGCTGTTTTTATGAAGCTGAGATATCAGGGAGGGTGGGCCTCTGCCCTTCCAGAGGAATTCCTGTGTGCCCACAGCTGTCACCTTCTCTGCTCTCTCCTATCCTTGGATACATATTAATCCCTCTGGAAACAAAAGAGAAAGCCTGGCACAGAACCTTCAGTGTGCTCCATCCCCAACCACTACAGACACCTCCTCCTTGTAGGCACCTTCAGGTAGGAGCCAAAGTAGCGGGTGATGTAAGGACTGTCACATTGGCTGAGCACAGTGATCTCTTGCTGGATGTCCTCAATCTCATCCTCGGCCTCTTCCAGGTCAATGATCTTGATGGCTACCACCTCCTTGGTGTGGTTGTCGATTCCCTTGTACACCTCCCCAAATGAGCCTTTGCCAATGCGGTCAAGCTTGGTGAAGAGTTCCTCTGGGTCTACACGAGAATGCTACAGAAGCCAATAGAGAAAGAAGGTTGGGACGCTGCATGGGCAACAGCCATTAGAGAAAACACTGGACAGAAGAGACTGCCCTGCTGATTGAGGGCATGACCCGCTGTGAGGAAGGAACTGAAGGGAACTCACCTCAATTCTTTCCTGCCTTTATCCCTTGTTCAGAAAACCTAAACATAACTGCACTCTCCAACTGACACTGTATTCAATGGATCTGATAGTGAATCCCGATGCAGACTATAAACCTTAGGAAATACCGCATTTCAAGGTGCCCTCATCAGTTGTCTAACAAGGAGCCAGACCAAGACCTAACAGAAATGACAGGAACGTGTGTGTGTGTGTGTGTGTGTGTGTGTGTGTGTAGGGAGTATTTTAAACCTCATTTTACTGTAAATCTAAAACTGTTCTAAAAAAACAAACAATTAAAACTACTGTGAGCTGAGGACTGGAAAGATGGCTTAGTGGTTAAGAGTCCATACTGCTGTTGCAGAGGACTGGAGTTCAAGTCTCAAAACTGCCTACAACCTTAGCTCCAGGGGATCTGAGGTCCTTGGCCTTGAAGGATGCTACACGATGCACACACAGTTTTAGCTGAGTATGGTGGTGCATGCCTTTAGTCCTAGCACTCGGGAGGCAGAGGTAGGCAAGATCTCTGAATTTGAGGCTAGCTTGGTTTCTATAAAGTAAATTCCAGGGCAACTAGAGCTAAACAGAAAAACCCTGTCTTGAAAATGTAAATAAGAAAGAAAGAAAGAAAGAAAGAAAGAAAGAAAGAAAGARAGAAAGARAGARAGARAGARAGARAGARAGAGAGAAAGAGAGAAAGAGAGRAAGAGAGGAAGAGAGRAAGAGAGAGAGARAGARAGARARARAAAGAAAGAAAGAAAGAAAGAAAGAAAGARARARAGARAARRAGRAARGAAGGAAGGAAGGAAGGAAGGAAGRAAGRAAGRAAGAAAGAAAGAAAGAAAGAAAGAAAGAAAGAAAGAAAGAAAGAAAAAGAAAGGAAGGAAGGAAGGTAGGTTGATTGATTAAAGTTTAGCACAGCTACCTTCCACACCCACTGAGATTCTTCCCCACTCCCAGGTCAGTCCCCAGCCAGCTGCACCCTCACACCAGCACTGTGTTCAACACTGTCTCAGGTGCTTGATTCTAGATACTCAACACACAGCGCTGCCCTATGAGGTTCTCAGATTTAAATGTTTAAACATGGCTGCCTGATTCTCTGAGGCCTAACTGCCACAGCCCTTTCTCTTGAGCACGGCAATGGGTCTTAGAGACCTGACTAAAGCCAATCTAAGACTTTCCACATTTCAACCTGAAATTGCCAACTAGCTACATTCCTAAGGTTTTTAACCATGAAACAAGTAATAGGGTGACACAGAGAACCAAACTCCCCAACCCTTTACCAGCAAAGAACTCTGCAGAACAAGATGAGGAAGAGCTCCAGGAACAAGGGCAGTGTCTTAACACACAGGTCACCTGAGTCTTCCGGCACAGCTGCCTTTGTGAGGAGGCCTGAGTGTGTGCCACTAACTCCCAGCTGTGGCATCCATATGTACCCTGCTTTGGTCAGAGGGCTGAGGAGTGGTTAAGAGTACCTGCTGCTCTTATACAGGCCTGGGGTTTGCGTCCCAGCACCCACATGACCTCAAGCACTGCCCACATGTGCACATGTGTAGGTGTTGATGCATACACATTAAAGCAAATGAATCTTAGTAAAAGAAAAAAAAGGAAGGAGGAAAGGAAAAGAAAAAGAAGACCAGGAGATTGCTGAGTGGGTAGAAGCATGTGTCATCAGGTCTAACCTGGGTTTGAGCCCGACTCACATAGGAGGAGAGAACCAACTCTCCTAAGTGGTCTTCTGACCTACACTGTGGTACATGTAGACATACCCATCCACAAAGAAATGTAATTGTTGCTTTTTATTTTTTAAAGAAAGAAAAAAGGTAGTGCAAGCCAATTCAAAGTGACTCTTCTCGCAGCCACATTAGAACTGGGCTATGTCCTAAGACCAGCTCCTAGTGACAGCAGTAGATGCTTGGAGCAGACCTGCTGCCCGAACTCCTCACAGGCCACACTGACATTTGGCCAGACAGAGACGGCTAAGGCTGCCTGAGGTTCCTGAGGTTGCTCTAGCCAGGGAGTAGTGTTTGATCCCAGTCTCACCTGCTTAAATAAAAAGCCAAGAAAAGTTCTCCAGTGTGGCTGCTAAGTCAGGCACTCAGCTATTTCAAGATCAGCACTGGATCCAAGCCCGGTGAGAACGAGCCACTCCAGGCCATGCGCTCTCACCACACTCACCAGCGCAGAGACCCCTGGTAAAAGTAGGTGTGATGGAGTGAAATACCTCAGCCTCCTGGCACTCATGTGTGGGCAGTGACCGCTTGATCCCCTGCTCAAAGCCAGCCCTGAAAGCCGGATGCCGAATAAGGTCCACGCAGCAGACCTTTTCCTGCCTGTTTTGTTGTTTTGTTTTTGTTTTTTTGCCTGTTTCTGCTCCAGCAGGCCCCAGAACACTTTCTCAAACTCTTCTTTCTCTAGCCACTCAGTCCCCACTGCTTCCTCAGCTGCTACAGCTCCACCATGTGTAGTTTTGCAGAGCTCCAGAAGGTCTAGTTGATGACTTGAGGTTATACAGTCTTATCACTGGTTCAGTCCAGAGCTCGCTAAAGTAGCCTAAGAAAACCTGGAAGAGAGGTCAAGCCACGGGCTAACCACATGGCCATAACCACTGTCCTTCCAAGTCTCGGGGCCCTTTCCTCCTCCTCAGGCTCAGACCATGTCCTCCCCGCTGCTCAGCCATACTGAGAATCCTTAATTGCCCTCTTCTTGGGAAACCTGAATCAGAACTGGTCCACTACAGCCGCCCAAGGAGGATACTTTAGGCCAGGTACTCACTCACCACTGCCTCAGAGAGGGAGAACGGACCCCAAAGCCAGAGTTCTAGGCTCTGTGCAAGGAAGGTGGGAACCCTTGTCTTCAGAGTCTATGGTTTTTTGGGTACCTACAGCTGTGAACCAGCCAGCCTTAGAAACAGTGTGACAGGAACCTTTCTGGCATGGTCAATGTATTTATACCTTCAGAGCAGCCCTAGCCCCAAGCCCAGACAATCAGACAGCTAGCATCCTGATCTGGGTGGCTCAGATTTCTCTTCTGGACAGGATGTGTTATGAACCATCACTCAAGCCATTTGACTTACTCTGAACAACTGAGACCCATTCTGTCTCCAGTCTGTCCTAGTGGTTTTATACCTACAGCCTCTGGCCAACTGCCAACATGCCTGTTGTGCATCACCTCTCCAAGACAAGAGGAACGACCCAGCACACATCCCCACCTACCACCACAGTCACGGGGCTCGCCCAGGACCATCTGGTCCTTCCAGAGGTGGGCAGAACTGGCTAGGTAAAAGGTAAGCTAAGGCAGAAGCACAGGCTACAGGGAAAGTACAAGCCTTACCACACAAAAGGTGCAGTTTCCTAGGACTCTGTGGCAGCCATCTTGGGAGAAACCAGCCCTACAAAGGTTTTGTGTCACTTTCAGAAGCCAAGTATGTCTAGGCGGGACACAGGCCCCTAAAAAGACAAAAGGGTGTTTTCTCTCTTTGAAAAGGTCCCCTAGCCATCATCTCTCTACTCCTTTGTTCATAGCTCCAATGTGTCATCCAGGCACCTAAAGGAGCTAAGCCCTAAGCCTCTTAAAAATAAACTAGAGGCAGGTTTTTTTTTCCTCTCAGTATGTTATATAATTAGAGGCGAAATGTCAAAA
Source organism: Apodemus speciosus (assembly GCA_002335545.1). NCBI lineage: Eukaryota > Metazoa > Chordata > Mammalia > Rodentia > Muridae > Apodemus > Apodemus speciosus. The sequence goes on from BDUI01000257.1 coordinate 326,971, forward strand.
ATGTATTAAAAATGTGTTAGCTTAATTCAGCATCAGTTAGCAGGCTCAGGATCCCATCTGTGACAGCTGGGCCAAAAGCCCTACCCAGCAGCTGTGAGGAGTCTCTCCAGGCTGGTTTGGTTTCCTCCAAGGAGCCCTGCCTCCAGTTCCTGCCCACAAGCAGCGGACGGACACGCTTCCTGTCTGCACACCCAGTTCTCAAGGATGCGGGGTGGGGTGGGGGGGGTGGCTGCACTGTCCTCAAGAACTGATTCCCTCACTGGGCAACTGTCAAGCAAACCAACTCTTAGACGCAAAACCCCAAACCCAACCCTTAAAACGCAAATCCCACAGCAAAAGCCAGAGGAAAAATCAGCGGCCAAGGCAGTTTATTCCACTTCACTGAGGGCTGCTGACATATCTGCTCTGAAATAACAACAGAAAATAATAAAGGCGAGAAAAGGGGTCCAGAGAGCAAACCACTGAACCCTCGAACCCTACGCAGCCCTCATCTCCTGCGTGATCCCGAGTTGGGGTTCCATCCCGTTAGCCAAGGAAGGAACAGTCCATCTCCTGGGAAGCTGCCCCGGGCCTGGGGCCAGCAGGCTCTGCCCCGGGCAGGCTCCTGCACCGGTCCACACCAGCTCCAGAGCAGAGCCCCTCACCCAGCACAGGTTCCCTTGGCTCGTGGGTTCCGCAGGCAGGCGCTGGCTGGGCACAGGCCAGGGCGACGACGGCCCGAAGACGCGCCCCAAGGCACACAGACGGCCTCCGCCCCTCTCCCGCCTCGAGCGGGCAATCCGCTCCACGGCGGACCGCAGACTCGGGGCACGCCGACGCCCACACTCACCTGGTGCGCGAAGCCCCTGAGGTGAGCCATGTCCCCGCTGGCGTGACCAGTCCGCCGCAGCCGCTCCGCCCGCTCGCTTCAAGCACCTGCGAGAAACCGCAGGCCGCTTGGTCAACAGCGGCCCGGGAACCCGTTCCGTGGCGTCCCTCCACCCGCGACCTCCGGTCCCGCGCCCAGGGCCCCTGACCCGCCCTCGGGGCGTGCCCGGCCTCCCCAACATTCAGGCGAGGCCCGCTGGCAGCGCCCACCTCCGGGCGGCTCCATCCCGGACTCCCGGCCCGCTTCGCAGTCCCCACAGCGGCTCACACCGCGACTCGGTCTCCCGGAACGGCCTCCCAGACCGGGAGGTGGAGGCAGCGGCTCCGAGCAGGACGTCGTGGCGAGCGCGAAGCTCTGTGGGACTAGGAGTCCCGCAGCCCGCCCGGTACCCCGGGCACGCAAAATTGAGACTACAAGTCCCAGCAGGCTGTGCGGTGGGATACGGAGTTACGCAAATGCTCTGAGGCCCTGATGGCGTCAGACTACACGTCCCAGGAGAACATGCGGTGGGCGGTCAGTGGAGAAGCACGAAGACGCCCCAGACTGGATCCGAACCTTGAAATCCGCCGGGGCTGGGCCGCCCCTCCTGTCAGGCCGCGCGGTGTGACGGGTGCAGCGCGTGCGCAGTTGTCTTGACGTTTTCTAGGGTTTTCTCTCTTATTTTCAGCCCTCTTCTTATTTTCCCAGCTCTGTTTGCCAAGCCCTGGGGCCCATACTGTGTGCATGGAGTGCGAACCCACATTACCCTCAGATCCTGGTGCTCCTTCTTGTCTGCACTTAGCAACACACACACACACACACACACACACACACACACACACACACACACACACACACACACACACACACACACACGACCTTAGAGAATTAGTCCATTCCTTGATCAAGTGCTTCTCTCCTGCCTTAGTTTCCCTATCTGAAAAGGTGTGATCATAGGGTCCCGGAACATGACCTGGTGCTGGGAAGACTTGTGTGGTCCAGAAGGGTTTCCCAAGGCAGGAAGATGTCCTCCTAGTGCTCCACAGGAGGGAGATTTGGCTCCATACTGTGTCCATTCTGCTGAATCAAGGCCTATGACGGCTCAGTACAAACCACCGTAATCCCCACTTATTGTATGTATATGAGTACACTGTAGCTGTACAGATGGTTGAGAGCCATCATGTGGTTGCTGGAAATTGAATTCAGGACCTCTGCTTGCTCTGTCCCCATTCGCCCCCCCCCCCTGCCCTGCTTGCTCCATCTCAAAGATTTATTTATTATTATATCTAAGTACACTTTAGCACACCAATGAGCCACTACCACTACGCTATTGCTGGGATTTGAACTCAGGACCTTCAGAAGAGGAGTCAATGCTCTTAACCGCTGAGCCATGGAGACTTTTCTGTTTCTGTTCTCTGGTGGATTTTCTTCCTGGGCACCATCTGGGGCCTTCTTAAACCTTGTGTCTAAGACTGTACCTTGCATTTGACTCTTTGATCTCCAAAGCTTGATCTCCAAGCTTTACTACCGTGTTGATTAGGTTTTGTTTGCTGTGTTTCTCCCCAGAAGAAAACAGACTTCCAGCAAACAGGCTGCACTGGATCCCAAAGCACCTTGGTCCCCCAAGCACCTTGACCCCCCTCCTTCCCCCCCCCCAGCCCATGGCATAAACAATAGGGGCAAATATTTTTATTGCCCCTGGAAAAGGCCGTCTGTAGGATGACCTTCAGGGTAGCCTGACAGTATGGGTGCACTCCCTACCTATCCCTCCTATAGCAAAGTCTGACATTTGACAAGGCCTACTCTGTTAAGACTTCTTTATGTACATATATGTGTATGTCACCTGACCAGGAACCTACTGAGATCCGAAAAGACCTGGATCTGGAGTTACAGAGGGATTGTATGCTGAATGACATGGGTGCTGGAACTAAATTCTGGTCCTCTGGAAGAGCAACAAGAATTCTTAATGGTTGAGGCATCTCTATAGGCCTTTATTTTTTCTTTTTTAAGACAGGATCTCATTCTGTAGCCTAGGCTGCCCTAAAACTCTCTATGTAGCCCATTTTGGCCTCAAATTCCCAGCTGTTCTGCCTCTGCCTCCTAAATCTGGGGTTATCCATATGGACCATCAGACTCTGTGAAAAGCCCTACTCCTGAGATTAAACTTCATATTGGTTTATCGCCTTCTTCTTGGATCAAAGAGATATCAAAGAGTTGTTGGCTATTTAGGAAGACTTCCATGTGGTTTAGCTATAAAACACTTCCTAAGGGTCTGGAGAGATTTTTCAACTCTTAAAATCACTGGAGACTTTTGCATAGGAACCAGGTTTAATTCACAGCACCCATATGGTGGCGCACAACTACCACCTGAAGTTGGCCACTCCAACTTCAGGGGATCCGAATCCTCTTCTGGCCTCCGTGGGCATCAGGCACACAAGTGGTACACAAGCATCCGTGGATGTGAATACATGTGAAATAATGAATTAATTGTGTCTCAGTTAGGGTTCGTATTGCTGCGATGAAACTCTATGACCAAAGCCACATGGAGAGGACAGGGTTTATTTGGCCTATAATGCTGTTCCTCACCAAAGGAAGTCAGGACAGGAATTCACACAGGGCAGGAACCTGGAGGCAGGACCTGATGCTGAGACCATGGAGAGATGCTACTTGCTGCCTTGTTCTTCATGGCTCGTGCAGCCTGCTTTCTCATAAAAACTGGGGCCACCAGCCAGGAGACGGCACTAACCACAATGGTCACTGGCATTGTCAGGATTGTTGGAGCATCTCCTGTCTCAGAGATGTATAAAGGGTGTTTCCCATCACTTGGAATTGGTTTCTGTGATGATTTGTATGTGCTTGGCCCAGGGAGTAGCACTATTAGGAGGTGTGGCCCTGTTGGACTAGGTATGTCACTGTGGGCATGGGCTTAAGACCCTCACCCTACTGCCTGGAAGCCAGTATTCTGCTAGCAGCCTTCAGATGAAGATGTAGAACTCTCAGCTCCTCCTGCACCATGCCTGCCTGGACGCTGCCATGCTCCTGCCTTGATGATAATGGACTGAACCTCTGAGCCTGTAGTCAGTCCCCCAATTAAATGATGTCCTTATAAGAGTTGCCTTGGTCATGGTGTCTGTTCACAGCAGTAAAACCCTAGCTAAGATAGTTTCTAAAGAGCTGATTCAGCCAATAACTGCTTAAAGGAGACAGCGATGGGGACTTCCAATCCCAGTCACGGGGTCCGAAAGAGACCGGAGAGAGAAGAAAAGGGAGGGGAGAAAAAATATTAAGTTTGAATATAATAAAATAAAGTCTCCAAAGAAAGGAGAGAGTTGGAGATTATAAAATAAAATACTTTTTATAATAAAAAGTAGAGCTGGGCGGTGGTGGTACATGCCTTTGATCCCAGCACTTGGGAGGCAGAGGCAGGCAGATTTCTGAGTTCAAGGCCAGCCTGGTCTACTGAGTGAGTTCCAGGACAGCCAGGGCTATATAGAGAAACCCTGTCTCAAACCCCCCACCACCAAAAAAAAAAACAACAAAAAAGTAGAAAACATTGTAGAAGAGGACATTTGGACCCCTTGTAATTTTGTTATGAGTATCAGCATACTGATAATTATGTTTTAAAATGATTAAAATTTTTATATACTCTTTAAGAAAGATTAAAATAAGGCAGACTTAGATAAGGAAAGGACTGAGAGATGAGATGCTGAGTGACAGGAGAGAGGCCAGAGATGAGAGGAGAAAGGCCCTGTAATCATCTGAAGAAAGCTCATATGAGCTCAGAGACTGAAGCAGTGAGCACAGGGCCCCACGTGCAGTTCACAGCTTTCAGATTGTTAGTTTTAGGAGATTTCTAAGTGTATGAACAAGTGGGTCTCTGATTCTTGTGCCTTCTCTTGGGGTTCTTTTCCTTCCCTTGATTTGCCTTGTCCAACTTCAATGTAATGATTTTTATTCTATTTTATTTTGTTTAAAAATCTATTTTCTCTTTTTTCTAGAATACTTTTTTTTTTTTTTTTTGGTTTTTCGAGACAGGGTTTCTCTGTGTAGCCCTGGCTGTCCTGGAACTCACTCTGTAGACCAGGCTGGCCTCGAACTCAGAAATCCACCTGCCTCTGCCTCCCAAGTGCTGGGATTACAGGCGTGCGCCACCACGCCCGGCTTTTTTCTAGAATACTTTTTAAAATTTATTTGTTTATTTTACCTATATGAGTACACGTAGCTGTCTTCAGGCACACATCAGAAGAGGGCATTAGATCCCATGACAGATGGTTGTGAGCCACCATGTGGTTGCTGGGAATTGAACCCAGGACCTCTGGAAGAGCAATCAGTGCTCTAAACCACTGAGTCATCTCTCAGCCCCCCAAATCTATTTTTGATAAAAGGAAAAAATAATAACAAAAGAGCCCTCGTTGCAAAGGGCCCGTGTTCCATTCCCAGTACTCTCATGGAGGCCCACCATCTCCTCAGGCACAGGCACATATGCAGGTCACAGGCATTCATGCAGGTAAAACACTCATACACATAAAACAATAGAAATAAATCTAATCGCTGGGCGGTGGTGGCGCACGCCTTTAATCCCAGCACTTGGGAGGCAGAGACAGGTGGATTTCTGAGTTCGAGGCCAGCCTGGTCTACAGAGTGAGTTCTAGGACAGCCAGGGCTACACAGAGAAACCCTGTCTTGAAAAACCAAAAGAAAGAAAGAAAGAAAGAAAGAAAGAAAGAAAGAAAGAAAGAAAGAAAGAAAGAAAGAAATCTAAAAGTAAATTTAAAAATTCAGTCCCTTATCTCTTAAAATCCAAAGTCTCTTTTAGAATGAACAGTCTCTCAACTGTGGGCTCCTATAAAATAAGAAATAAGTTAGATACTTTATTTCAAGAGGGAAGAGCCAAGGCATAGTCACAATCAGATCACACCAACCTTCAACAACAAAGAGTTCAAACAATGCCCAATATCTAGAATTTACTCAAAATCTTAGCTCTTCCAAAGGGCCTGGGTCACTTCTCGGGCTCCACCCTCTGAAGCACACAGATCTTGTCTCCTAGGCTGCAGCTACGCAGCTACTGGTGTTCTTGGTAATCACTGTGATACTGACATCTCTAACATGCTGGGGTCTTCTGCTGCAACTGGGCTGCATTTCCACCAATAGCATCGCCTGGGCTTTCACAGTGTCAGCTGTGACTAATGTGTCAGCCTCAGCACTGTGGCCCCTTTGTGCCTTCAAAACTTGTACCATGTGGGAGAATCTTACATATGACGCAGCTTGGTTGCCAGCATGAGGTGTAACCTTGGCCACCTGTGAACATGGCTTGTATGTGCTGACTCTGAGAGAACACTTCCCAAAGGTTTTTTGCCTCAGTGATGCTGGTCTCTTCTTAGTCACCATTATCTTCGCAGCTCTCGCTAACCAGCATCAATTGTCCCAGCACAGCAAAGGTTTTACTTTCAGTAGTTCTGGTCTCTGGCTAATCACAGCTGGTTCTTCAGCCACAGCTGACCAGAACCACAGATTCTCAACTCAGAATAGCAAACGGCCCTGATAGAATCATTAAGGGACTCTCAAACTTCCCTCTGAAACTTCACAAACCAGGCCTCCATCATCTGTACAGACCTCATCTTTCTTCTCTTCCAAGCTCCCACAGAACAGCTCACCAAGGTTTGAATGCTCAGTGGCTCACCTCACCCAAAGTTCCAGAGTCTTTCCACAATCCTTCCTGAGCAACATGGCCAGGTCTATCACAGCGATACCCCACTCCTGATACCAATTTCTATCCTACTTTGTTGAGGATTTGTCTTTTACTGTTTATTGTAATGTTAAGTGTTGGCCTCCAAGATTTGGAGTCTGTAYGTCACCTGAGGGACCCTGACCCCAGTTAATCCCCAATAGCTGGAGAGCAGAGACATAGGTAGGGATTAGGTTTCCCAGGCTAGAGATTATGAGGAAGAAACAGAGGCAGACGAAGAAAGAGAGAGAGAGAGAGAGAGAGAGAGAGAGAGAGAGAGAGAGAGAGAG
>BDUI01000258.1:107241-121445 GCA_002335545.1 Apodemus speciosus
AAAGAAAGAAAGAAAGAAAGAAAGAAAAGAAAAGAAAAGAAAAGAAAAAAGAAAAAAAGAAAAAAAAGAAAGAAAGAAAGAACAAAATGATGGCCAAGTGGGAAGGAGCAATAGATGACTCCTGGAGGATGACTCTGGGGAAAAAGACTACTGGGGGATATCCATGGGTGGCTGTTGTGGACATAGAGTATAGATATGCGTGTAGGGAATGGTGGCCATGGGCTGCCATAGAGGCAGATTGGAAGATCAGTGGGGAGAGAAGTGGAACATGTGAAGTGAGTGCTCCTAGTAATTGACCCATATCTTGGGTAAGATACTGAATGCAGAGGGAATGGTGAGTTTATGGAAAGAGGAAAATGGCCCCAAGAGACAGATGGAGGTAGAAGTGGGTATGCCTCTGGGTCTAGCAGAGTGGGCTCACTTGGCTTGGGTACTGGGAAGCAGCCTGGCTTTGCTCAAAGTGCGTGCATGCTCTCGCAGAGCACTGAGCAACCCGATCTTGGTTGTAAGCAGCTTGTTGTTGGGGAGCTGGAACAGCAACTGCTGGCCTGGTGAGACAAAAAGGTATATATGGGCAGCACCTTAAGGCTGTGCCACATCCCCTCCCCTCAGGGATGTCCCCTACCTTCCCGGAAGCTGCAGTAGTTGTCCCTGCACTTGATCTCACACCACTTTAGCTTGTAGTCCTCACACCGGCTGTCCTGAGTGCGCTGCCAGCCCTTGCTCTCACAGTAGTTGCTGATTCTGCAGGGTAGAAGGCAGCAGTAACTGGGGGGACTTAGGGTTCCCTGAAGAAGGCATGACAGGAATGGCTGCCTATAGCAACATCTTGGGCCAGATCCAAGACAGGGGTGAGAATACAGACCAGGTTGCCCAAACTCCACTCACATTGATGCTCCATTGGTGCCTCCGATGTAGAAGAAAGGGCCCTGACTAGGATTGAGCTGCTTGTCTCCTTCCATCAGGAGCCCGTCCAGGGAGATCATTGGGAGTCTGGCAGCTTCTTCTTCCTCCAGGTCGTCTGTGGGTAGGTGGGTGATCGGAGGCCCTGGGTTTCTGGCTCAATAGGGTTTTTCCTGCCCCTCCCAGATGCCAGAAGCCCTACCTGCATCTTGGTCCAGCTGACTTAGCTCAGGCCGGAGCCCTTCCTCAACGCTGCTCCCCATCCGTTTCTCATGGGTCCAGCCTGGAGACCAGTGGTGTCAAGTGGGGAATGGGCAGGTATCCATTCAATCTGCCTGAGCCCAGCCAATGCCAGCATCTGCTGGGAACTAACCCAGCCCCCCTGGACCTTTCTTCAGCCCAACACAGACCTGACCAGGAGGCCTGAGGGTCATTACACCCAAGAAAGGAGACATTACCAGCCTTAAATCAGGCAGAGTCCACGTAGTTTAGAGACTACGTTGGGAGTGAAGAGGGCGGCCTCACCTCCACCCTCCTTACCAGTAGGAAAGGCTCCATGCAGGGAGTGGGCTAGAGTGTGAGACAGGAGCCCATACAAACATGATGTGGAGATGTCTCCAGAGGGCAGGGATCACAATGTCTATGATGACATCATGGGTGACTCAAGAGTCTATGGTCAACCAGGAGAGATGAGAAGCTGCACTAAATGGGGTTGGGGTAGTAAGTGCCCAATGTGATGGCATGGACAGGTAAAGCTTGCAGATTCTGGAGCATAGTGTCCCTAGTATGTGGATCCTTGTTAGCGTCTCTCAGGGCCTGCTTGGTTGGCTGGCTGGACACAGTCTAGTGTGAGTCTAATCTCTTCCCACTGAGATGCTGTCCCTGGAGACCCTGACTTGAGGGTATGTGTAACCAGTCCCAGAGCCCCTCTGCATTCACCTGGCACCTCAGTGTGGCATTGATGGATCCTGGACCGTTTGGGTCTCTTGGAGCTGACATGGGTCCGAGGGGGCTGACCCCGGCAGTGGATGAATCTTGGACGGCTGCGTGTTGCAGGCATAAGGGCACCAGGGCGAGGACCCCTTGAGGCAGATGTAGTCCCTATACCCCTTCGGGGTCTTCGAGCAGCCCGATGTCCCAGCCCTTGAATGGGACAAACAGCTGCACCCACCCTGCTTGGGGAAGGAAGCCTCCCCATAGCCTGGGCTGTGGCTTCAGCTTGTGCCTCACTTCCATCTCTGTGATGGCCATGAGGCCTTCCGGCCTGTGGGTGTAAGGCCATCTTTGCATTCCGTCTCTGCCTAGTGAGTTTTCTTCGGCCAAGACTGTCCTGGCCTCCACGAGTGTGGCCTCTGTGTCTGCTGCAAAGAGGTTGCCCATCAGTCTTGCTGCTCGTAGGGTGCGGATCTGCAGACTTGAAGGTCAAAGAAGCTCCATGCCCCAAACAAAGGTCCTATCAGTTTATGGCTACCCAAATGGTAGCCCAGGTCCTACTAACACAACTTGTTTACAGCTTCTATCATCTCTTCTTCCTCCAGCATCCCTGCTCCAGATGCTGCCCCCTTTTCTCTATTTGCCATCTTTGGAACATTTTAGGGCGTTTAAAATTAATTCCTAGACAAAAGTTTGTGCCTCCCATCACATCAAGGAAATAAACCCAGTTTGTTGGGTAGGGGTGAGTGAAGAGATGGCACATAGAACCCTATGACTGAGAAAGGAAAGACAAGCTCAGACCTTTGGATAGGAGCAGGTCAGCTCTAAGGAGGAAACAGGTCTGTGGATAGACTGACTGACAGCAAAGAAAGGCCAAATACAGCAACCATGGGAGAATCAAACCATTCAGGCATTATGTGTGTCTATCAACTCTACCCCCACCGAATCAACAAGAGAAGAAAAAAATCCAAAATGTTCTGTAGGATGGAGAGAAATCCTAAAACGAGAAACTCATACCTCTCTAGAGGACAGGCTGCAAATRTGGAAGACTCCAAGAGTGCCTGGAGATCCCTTTCCACTGAGAAAAGAAAGGCTCCCAGGAAAAGGCTGAGTTAGGAGCTTTAAAAACTAGGCAGAAGGGCTGGAGAGATGGCTCAGCGGTTAAGAACACTGACTRCTCTTCCAGAGGTCCTGAGTTCAAGTCTCAGCAACCACATGGTGGCTCACAGCCATCCGTAATGAGATCTGACCCCCTCTTCTGGGGTGTCTGAAGATAACTACAGTGTACTTACATATAATAAATAAATAAATATAAAAAAAAACTAGGCAGGAGTATAGGTGTGGGTGTGTGATTCTGCAATCACTTTCTTAGCTTTGTATTCTTGTTATTTTAACATTGAATTCAGCTATGAATTATTTCTTGTCATTTATATTTACTAAAATTAATCTAGGTGTGGTAACAAGCCTGTAATCCCAGCACTTGGGAAGCAGAAAACAGGAGATTGCCAAAAGCTTGAAGCTAGCCTAGGCTACATAGAGAGACCCTATGAAACAAAAAATAGCAAGGGCCAAGATATAGCTCAGTTGATACAGTGCTGCATAGCATATAGAAAGCCCCAGATCTGACCCCCTGTACCAGGAATGATATTACACACTTAAAATCCCAGTACTTGAAGATCAGAAATTCAAGGTAATCTTTGACTAYGTAAGTTGGCAACCAGCCTGAGATACATGAAATCTTCTCTCAAAAACTAAAAGACAAAACCAAGGGAAAAAAACCACAAAATAACAAAAACGTCATAGAAAACCTGAGTGAGTAGGGATATATCTACCCAAGAGAGGAAGGACTGGGACACAGCATCTAACCTAGGAAGCTGTGAGCTGCTGCCCTTATCTAAGAAGCATGTTTCAGGGTCTCTCTGAGGATGCGACCCAGGATCCAGAAGGGACGTTTTACAGTAAAAGTTTCAGTTACTATTTCAGGAAGCAAGTTGTGTAATGTTGAAGCAAATCGTGTGGTCATGAGTCTTGTGATATTACATAAATTTGAGGGAAAGCTCAAGGCGAGGAGCCAGAGAGAAGCCTGAAGTCTTTATAATAAATTTAAAATAAACATTTTTACCTGGTCAGATAAAAAGACCGGCAGGAAATCACACCTCGGTACAATGAGCAGGAGATGCGTTTAAACCTGAAGAAGATGGCCAAGAAAATGACCATGTCAGTGTTCTGCTGAAGTTTTCTCCAGACACACACACGTTTGGCAACACAGGGCTCTGAGAAGGTGCTGACATTTTTTTGAAGGGCTGGTGCCTCCCAAGCTGCGCTCACTGTCTGGGGATGCGTTCTCTGTGGATCTCAGGAGGTGGCCCTTCTGAGGGGTCAGTTCTGGGGGAGACAGATATGGCTCTAGGCAAAGAGCTCCTTTTAAGGTATCCCAACCCTCCCCAGAACTTGAGTTGCCCACATGGACCAGTCCCACCCTCCAAGACACGCCTTTCTTGGCTGAGACACTTGGGTTTGGAGAGTAGCCTTGGCAGAGGGCTGAGCTCAGCCAAGCTGCCCAGTCCTCTCTCCTGTTTATCTACTTCCGGAAAGGGTCAAAAATGAGGCACAGGAGGGCAAGGACTCAGCCTCAGTCCTAGTCAGGACCCTCAGCTGGTAACCAGCTAGTCTCTCTTACCTGCTCTGCAAGGTCTTAGGAACCCTCTGCTGGGATACAACAGTGGTGACCTGGCAACTGTCTCCAGGCAACTATTACTAAGGAACTATGTGATTCAGCAGCTTCCCAAGGGTAAACAAGAGTTTGAGGTGGATGGTGAAAGGGGTCATTGTGTGATGTGAGGGGCAGCCTTACAGGAGTTGGGAGCAAGAGGTGGAGAATGGGGTCAAATTGATCTGAGGAGGCTGGGGGCGGGCGGGATGCTGTGGCTAAGTAAGGGGGTCTTGTATACACCGCCCTCATCTGAATCTGGGGCATAACCCCACTTCTTCCATCCTCCCTTGAATTCTTCCAAGATGGTTTTGAGTATTCACAGGGATTCCTTAATCCAGACCTAAAGATCTAGGATCTGACGCCAAGCATGGCTCAAAGTGGCTTTGATGCCTATTTGTAGTTTCCTGCTGGGGTCCTTGGGACCTGATGTGACTCCTGCTTCTGACCCCAAGTTTTCAGCCATATGGATCTACATCCCTGTCATCTTTCAGAGCCTTTCAAAGATCACAAGACCTTGACAGGGTCTACATGGTGCTTCCAAAAACCAGGACCATGTAAGTCCTGGAGTCCATGACTGTGTCTTTTTTAAAATAGAGATCTGTACAGATATGACTGAGTTAGAATCTTGGATGCAGTCTTTTTTTTTTTTTTTTTTTTTTTTTTTTTTTTTTTTTTTTTTTTTTGGTTTTTTCGAGACAGGGTTTCTCTGTGTAGCCCTGGCTGTCCTGGAACTCACTCTGTAGACCAGGCTGGCCTCGAACTCAGAAATCTGCCTGCCTCTGCCTCCCAAGTGCTGGGATTAWAGGCGTGCGCCACCACGCCCGGCTCACTTCTAGTTCTTATCACAGCAAAACTCAAGCTTCTCATACTGCAAATGATGTAAGAGTTGGGAATCATTCTAGAGTGACAGTTTTAGAAACAACCTTTTGAAAATTCTCAGGGCGATGGGGGGTGGGGGTTCTTTAAGATTGGTCTATTCAGCATCCAGAGTTAGAATAAAGGATGGCTCTCTATCCTAAGAGCCAGAGGTGGGCTGCATAGAGAGAACTCATGAGCAGGCTGACAATGCAGAGATATGCAGCCTTCAGCATATTCCTGGGTATGAGTCACTATCACCTGGTCTGGCACCTTAGCAGTACCTCTGTCCCTGAAACCCATATACCTATTTTCCACTCTGGGTTTGGGCACAGTGGTTAGACCTGCTTTTATGCTCCTTGGCCCATGACCTGAGAATTTTTGGGGAGGAGACTAAGGACCAAGGTTTTAGATCTCCTTTTGTCCCATACCAATGTTGATAACCCAGGGGCTACAGAATCTGAAGGTGACAGCTGACTACAGCTTGAGGTCCCTCTATGTGGAGCCCAGTGGGCTTTGGGGGGCAATAGCACTGTGACAGCCCCACTGACAGATATGGGGGCCTAAATAGACAGAAAGCTATTAATAGGGTCAGAGGAAGGCAATTGGGCACAGGGGGGCCTGTAGATTCAAACTGTGGTCTGTTTGGATAGAGGGCTTGATGGCCCCAGCCCTGGACAGTTGTGACAGGTGGACTAAGGTCTTGTGTCCCTGGACCCGGTGTCCATGAGGTGGTGAGGATGTCGTCTCCAGCGGTGATAAGGCCGTGGATGGACGGCATTACCAGACAGTATTAGACAGATGCATCCAGATCTAACCATGTCTGGTAAGACATCCATCAGCAGGCAGTGCATTGTACAAGGGCCTCCCCATCTGGGCAGTTAATCCTGATTTGATACCTGTGGAGGGAAGGCAGGGGTTGGCTTCTTGCCTGCTCTAGTCTAAGGGCCATTCTTGGGATTCGCCCTTCTAGGACCTGGGTCTATTCTAAGGACTTTCTAACCAGGTTCCAGCTCAGTTGCCTGTTCCTCAAGTGTGGAAGTCTGTGAGTAGAACAGGAGAGTCATCTGCTCTCTCTTATTTGGCAAATGCTCGTCATAGCACCTCTTTGGTTTCCTGAATGGCTGTCAGCTTAAGGAGTGACATTAAAGCCAGGAATAGACTCCTTCCCCAGGAAGAGCCATCTAGGCTGATGCTGGGTGGGGCTCCCTGACCCTGTACTCTGACTTCAAGTAAAGAAAGATAAGAAGTAATCTTGGATTCTGGTTTGGAGCAAAGTTCCTATTCTGGGAAGCCATTGGGAAGGAATGGAGATTCCTTGTCTTTAATTAGGAAACAGTTAATGACATCACAATTCTGCATACCAGGCTCAGGTCCCTGAACCCACCCTTGCCCATTGGTCCTATAGGCACTGATAATAATAGTCCTTATGCTAACACTGCTATCCACCATGTCTCCTTACCTAGCCCAGCATCCTCACTAACCCTCAGTCTCTCTAGAAATCAATGAATCCCCAGATCTAGCCAGCAGGGGAGTTGGCAAAGATAGGCATTGCTGCTCTGAGAATGTGACAGCCTGCCTCTACCCCCCGTACCCCTGGCATGGTGAAACTATCCCTTGCCCCAGCATGAAATAATAGATGAGAGTTCCCACTTGGACAAAGTCCAGCCCCCACTGACTGCTGAGCTGTAGAGCTGAGACAGGTCCTCTGCAAGCCCAGCACATCCACAGCCTTGGCCTATCTGGAGTCCAGGAGCTAGGACAAGTGTGTATCATCAGCCTGTCATCGGCGAATGGTGGGTCACCTTTGAACATCGTTACCAGACAGTGTTAGAGACAAGCCAAGAAATCCAGCACTGTCCGGTAAGATGCCCACAGAGGCCCAGGTGTGCTTTGGCAGGAAGACACAGGGTAGGATATGTGGTTTCCACTCTCAGGGAGGCCCAGTGGAGTCCTGATGCCACGAACAGCCATAGACTATATGTGCATTACAATAAGCCAGCAGAGAGGTTGACCCTGACTCATCCTGTCTGCTTTGTCCAAAGCAAGGGGACTATGACACATTGGCTCAGTGCACATATTGAAGGTGCTGTTGGTCTACAGGTCAGTGCTCACTTGATGTAGAAAGGTAAGGTATCCCATGCTTGAGTAGCCACACTAAGGGGTCAGTCAGTACACAGCTCCTAGATCTGGGTGAGGCAGTTTTTGGCATGAGGCCCTCTGAGCCCAAGCTGAGACTTAGCCCTTTAGAGCCTTTGTTGTAGTTCCACCCAGGGTACACCTGCTAGGTGTGGTGGCAGCACCTGGCTGGGTGTTGTAGGCAGGACCCATGTACCTGAGTGTCTTAATCCCCAGGGCATTGAGAGAGGGCACCCCAAGGCAATGGTAGGAACCCTTCATCCCAGGATACAGAGAGACCCTCAGAAGTGCCTGGTTTGGGGGAGCTCTCCCTAAAGCCTCCCACCACCCACATCACCAAGGTTAATTTTCTGCCCCATAGCTCTACCTTGGATAAGGTAGGTGAGGTGTGGAACTAGAGCCCCTGGAGGCTGGGATCAGAAGGCGGCTCCATTGCTGCATGCAGGGCTCCGCCGTCATCATTACCAGGCAGTATTAGAGATCAGACACTATCCAATGCTGCCCAGTAAGATGGCCACGGCTGCCCAAGTTGGATATGGAGGCCGCCTAACAGGGTGTTGAAGATGACTAGATTCCATGGGTAGGGCCCATTTGCCTAAGTGTCCTAATCCTCAGAGCACTGTAGAAGAAGGGCACCCCCTCAGGACATCATCAGAAAACCCTTCATTCTAGAGGGCAGACCCTATAGCACCTCTCAGCTCCAAAGATAGGTAGTGGGGAGCTCAACAGCTTGAAGTAAAATCAAGTTCTCTTTTTTGGAAATTAGATGGAAAATAATTAGGATGGGATCTCATGGAGCCTGAGGCCTCTGCCTCTCTGTGAGGCCCAGAGAAAGGGCTCAGCACCTTCCATGGCCATAGATAAGCTCTCTTGCCCAGCCAAACGTGGCCTACAGTGGACTAGCTTGGGGCCCAGCTGAGAACTTTGGAGGGTCAAACAGTCCTTCCCAGAGGCTGACAGCCCTGAAGAGCTAGGAGGCAGGCTATATAAAGTTCCATGTGACCAGTGGCCAGGTCAGGATCAGGTCATAGATAGGCCCTCCATCTGAATCTACTCACTAAGAATAGCCTAGACATCAGGCCCAGTCCCATTAGGGTACACAGAGTATTTAAGATTGATGAGGTTCACCCAATAGGCCTCTGTCTCCAGGATTCTGTTTAACTCTACTTTCCTGCCCAGCCCCCTCTTGCCTTTTTCAAGGACCAAGAAGGATACTGGGATGAGGGACCAAGTAGTGGGATTTATTGTCTGATGGTTTGGGATCTGACACTTCAAGCTTATGGGAAAAGCAGCCCCCAGCTGAAGTACAATAACCACATAGCCACAGACCCGCAGTGCCAAGCCACATCTGCATATGGGTGTTTGGAATAGGAGTGCTCTTTGATCCTCTTGTTGCAAAGGACATAGCCTGTAGTCCCCACACAGAGCCAAGAAACTGAGCACCTGCCCCAGGGATACTTGGGGCTGAAAGAGACTCAGTCTGTGCCTCCTTTCATCCCAACTCTGTCTTTACAGAAGTATTTCTTCTCATGTTTTCCTCGCATCTTCTATCACAGACAATACAGGTGGCTCAAGCCCTGAACTGATTTCCTTGGATCACAACAAAGGTGTCACTGCCTCCAGGCAGCTGCTGGTTCTCCAGCTTTTCTCCCCAAAGCCAACATTTCTCAGAGGACCTGACCTAAGCACAGGTGGAGCAGATGGGGAAGGACACTCTATAGGAGTGTAGTATTTCAGAAACTGTCCTGACTATCTATCCCCTGCAATGTTCCCTGTGCTCTCAAACACCTGCCAGATATGCTTCCCTTTCCCTGAGCTTTTTCAGCTCTACCCTATCAGACCCATAAAATCAGTACTTTGAAAAGGACTTTTTTTTTTTTTTTTGAGCTTTGGCAAACCAAGCATTCTATTTGAGAACTACGTGGAATTTCAGTTATCCTTGTGGCTTCAGAGCTATGAAGAGATTGGGAGCTGGGTGAGGGTAAGCACCACGGATGTTGCCTTTTTCCCTTCTGGATGTGTCAAAGATAAAGGGAAGACAAAATGATATCTAGTGATGAGCCTGATGTCCCTGCGTCTTTGATGCAGGGTGAGCACTTCTTAGGGAACATGGAAGGCAAGGGGACCCTGCCAAGTACAAAGCTGGCCAGGCCATAAGTCAAAAAGGTCAGACTACCCTCTGTATATTGAATCCTGTTCTTGCCTAGCAGTCTGAGAGATACGGGGGCAGGTGCCCAGACAGCAGTGTATGGTGTGTGTGTGTGTGTGTGTGTGTGTGTGTGTGTGTGTATGCATGTATGTAGAACAACCTTCAAAATGCAGATTCTGTAGGTCCTCCAGAAAAACTTAAAGGCTGAACAGATTCTAAAGTTATGAGTTGGGAATAGGTGTCTTGGTGTCAAAGTACTGTTGAGTATGGGGGAGGGGGGTGGGGAGACCCTGCTTTATCCAGCTCAGGGGGAAGGGAGAGTCAAGAACATGACAGAATTGTAGCCACAGGTCAAGAAATGAAAAGTAAAAACAGAGGTTCTATTTGGAGCCTGTGTGGTGCCCATCTGATCAGCTGTATCTGAAAGTGAGGTTAGGGTTAGGGTCCCCACAGCTAGTTAATTATCAGCATCTACTAGGCTTAGTTCAGGAAAACTAAGAAATGGATCCAGTAGCCTAGGGCCCCCAAGGTTCCTCTGCAGCAAGCACCCTCCCCCTTTCCAGAGTGCCTTGATCCTCACCTGCAAGAGAAAGTTGGAGATTTGTGGCAGAGGAATGCAATCCCAGTGTGAAAAAGTTAACTTTCCCAACAGCCCTTAATCAATGGTGAGACCAGAGAACAAAGCTCTGAAATTCAACCTCTCCTACAGCAGAGCAGCCAAACTTAGATGCCAGCGGCTGTGGGGGGCAGGGGCAAGAAAGACTTATCTTGTCTACACTCAGGCTACGTCTTTGCGTCTGTTGGAACTACGCGTCTTCAAGGTAAAGCCGCCATTTCATCCAACAGCGGTCAGCATTGTCCCTCAGCCCCTTGGTTGTATAGCACACCCTCCAGGTCCACTGCACCTCTGAATACCAGCCTCCTGCAGCAGGGGAACTTCCTTAGGCCATTTTACCTGATCCTAAACACACTAAGAACACCCCGACAAATTGATTTTGCAAATAAAGTATTTGCAAATTACCAAGATGTCTGAAAAATAACAATGGACTATATCCATATTTTATGGCTCATTTGCATTTTCATAAATGCAAAACATTTTGCTTAATTCAACAATCTGCCAATTGGTCCAACATTTTTATCTAGGTTACGGGAAAAACAAAACAAAGCTAAACTACTTTTCCGGATGCTCAGCCTAAAAAAGGCTTAAAATAGTCACCACGTATATTAATCAAAACACTGCACTCAGACATTCTATGGATTTTGTTCAAGAACAATGAAACAACATACTCTATATTATGCCTAAAGAAAACTAACCTTACTTTCTATCAGTGTTATCAGCTTCTAAGTTTAAACTGAGAGAGTTGGCCATCTGGGTACAAACTCAAGGCTGAGCATGGCTGGACGCCATAGCTCAGGCTAGATGTTCCTCAAACCAGACATTTATATAGCTGGCTATTCATGGCTGCATGTAAGGGGGGAAAAATCTTTTAAATGGACTTTAGTCCTGGTCCGTAGTAATGGTTTGAGGAACCTGTTCTGTCTTCTCCAGTGTGGTCCTGGAGATACTTTTGTTAACACCTCAGAAGTGAACAGTGAGAAAAAGCCAGAGTGCAAGACTGACTTCAATCTTCAAGACTGACCAATTCTGATTTCACATTGTCACCAACCTAAAGGTCTCAGGCAACCTCCAACCACAGGTCACTCTGGGTCATGGTTGCTGGCAAAAGCAAGCCCTTCCCAGCACAGACACCCACCAACAGAGACGAGGTCTTCACCCCCGCCAGCCGCACCCTTCCCTGCACCCACCTCTGAGACAGCAGCCTACCGTGGTGGAAAAAGTATCTCAGGAACAGCAGTGGCTGCTTTAAGAAAGAACTTTCCAGAAGGCTGCATTTCCGGGAATGGCAGGAGTTTGCTTTCTGCTCTCCAGGTGCTTGAACCCACCTGGTCTAAAGATGCCGTCTGTGGACCCCTGGAGGCGCCCAAGTCTAGCCCAAGATGGCTCCACATCAGAGTCCCAGCTGTAGCACAGTTGAAGGAGGTGCTTTCTTCTTTGGAAAGGAAGACCTGTTCTGCTCTGCTTCCACCAATACAGTTCACTAGACGGAGGCTGATCTGCAATCGCAAGTCTTTCACTACCATTCGTCCTACTCCATGTCAAATAGGGGCCCTCCAGCCTCTCCCTACAGAGTGGTATTCTCAGGCCTGTCTGGCCACCCTCCTGCCTGCCCCTACCTGCCCCAACTGGTTCCTGACAGGATCCTCCACTGCCGTGCAGAGCTACAAACTGCTCCACCCCCAGCGCTGTGCCTGTGTCTAGAACCCAGTAGGTGGGATGTAAACTAAGCTTTATAAAGGATATAGAGAGGCTTGGGCATCCATCACCCCCATATACCTGTCAGCAGTGGTGGATAAGGCTGGACGACCAGCTTTGGCATCAACCCAAACTTTCCCTTAGCCAGGATTCAGCCTCAGGCGTTGTAGCTGGGGAGTCACAGGAAAGAATGACTGTCTCTCCTCCAGGTGAGTCTCAAACACAAAGAAAACTAAGGTGCACAGTGAACTGGCACAGGTCGACAACTGGGGACAATGAGGAGGAAAGAAACTGCTTTCAGCCAGGAAGGGGAAGGACTGTGGCCTGGGCTCGCCTTACATGTAGCTACTCACCCCGCCCAATGCAGGTGTCTGTTGCCTGCCAGCCAATCTCTGCTTCTGGCTCCCAACAGGTGTGTCCCCCGGGGCTCTGATAGGCTAAGAGGCAGGCAACTCTGGTGACGCAGGCAAGGGGGCGGGAGGCCCACACATTCCTGCCCCCACCTTGCCCGCCAAGCCCAGGTTGAACAAAAACCAGGGTAGGGAGGCCCCTATGGGAAATGGTGCATGGGCAGCTAATCACCTAGGCCCAGGCCACAGGAGCAGCTGTAGGCAGCAGCTCCTTTCCAGATCCAGGAGCACAGCAGGCTGTCTTAGAAAGGGAAAGGTGGGGTCATATGTTGTATATGTGCACCGGACCTCTCAGGCCCCAGCCCACAACTGTGGCTACTACCTCTGACTGGATACTCCTGACCAGAGCTTGAAGAAAATGCATTCTCCTAGCCCCTCTCTCCACAGACACACATACTGGGGTCATAGATGTTGCTAGGGCCTTCTTTGAAGTAGGACTAGTCTGGCATAAAGCTTACTTCAGCCCTAAGAACCCTAATTTGGATAGGACATTGACTATAGAGTTCTTATATAAATGAAGGCATAATAGTGTTCGCCTTTAACCTCAGCACTCCAGGTGGATCCCTGGGTTCAAGACCAGCCTGATCTACAAAGCAAGTCTTAGGAGCTAGGGCTACACAGAGGAAACCCTGTCTAAAATGAGCAAACTAACAAACAAACAACAATAAAAACAAACAAACAAACAAAAACAATACAGTCAGACTAATGGTGCAAGGTTTCTTATTAGGCCTTGGAAAGACACGGGTCTCTGGTTCTGGGGCTGAGAGGGTATGGCCCTAGGGCAGTGTAGGGATGAAACCATTGAGTTCCTTTCTAAGTGTTGCCCATGACTCCACCAGACGTGTTTGTTTCTTAGGCTCCCAGGGGAAGGGCCTATAATGAAACGACAAACGACCCCAGCAATTAGCCAGACCAACAGAAAGATCCCAGGAGGCCCAACTATTTTCCATAACGAACTCAACAGCTCTGCTGGAAACTCCTAATTATGAAAGACCTGTCTCCTGAGCCCTAACACTTGGTATCCCTCTATGCCTAGGAGTAGAGAGAGCATTGTAAGGCCTACAGGCTCTATCCTGTGTACAACCTTCAGGTGCAAACTTTGTTCCAGGGATAATGTGGCCAGGGAAGGTAGTCTAAATCAGGTAGTAGTTGCCAGCACCAAATGTTGGAGTTAGGGCATTGCCTTTCAGTTGACTAGACTAGTCACACTAAAGGTTCTTAGTCTACTGCCTGCCCTAGACACTCTATTTCACGCCTCACTTGAGCTCAGCCGCCCTGAACCAAAGGATTATGCGGGGGGGGGGGGGGGGGGGGGGGGGTAAGGGGTGTCACAGCCTGGTCTACATTCCTCTCCCATCCTAGAAAAGCTGTCCATACAGCATAAATGAACTCTGACTTCCTGAAACCCGCATCTTCAGGCTGTCTCTTCTCAGTTATCAGGACAACTCAATTCACCCAGATGTTCACTAAGAGTATCTGTGTTTGGGAAACAAGAATGGGGTCAATATACTCCTGGATACTAGTCACCTCAGTTCTGGGAAGACTGGAGCATTTCCTTTTGACCCCAAACCCAAGGATATTTGCCAACAGGCACAGGAACAAGTGAGCTGTTTCTAGCTAACTTCCTGGAGCAGGGTTACCTGTCCTTGACTAGTGGGACTCTCAGTCATTTAAGACTGGCCTGGCCAGGCAGTGGTAGTGCATGCCTTTAATCCCAGCACTTGGGAGGCAGAGGCAGGCAGATTTCTGAGTTCGAGGCCAGCCTGGTCTACAGAGTGAGTTCCAGGA
>BDUI01000258.1:158966-169641 GCA_002335545.1 Apodemus speciosus
AAGAAGAAGAAGAAGTTAGAGGTAAATGATGCTCTATGCATCTGGAGGCTATACTCTGGGTGGCTAGTGAGGTTTGGGGACACCAGGAAGTTATAATTTGAAGCTATAGGGGCTATTTTTGTAAGCTTTTCCTGGATGGGACTGTCAGAAAGAAGAGGTGGTGACAGGGTCACTTTCTTGCTTTTCCTACAAAATTAACTTGGCCCAGGGGTTGAGGCAGCCTTGGCACCGACCCTCTGGGCACCTCCATGTTCTTTGGTTGTAGAGGGGGGTCAATGTTCAGAATCTTCAAACCTCCTGGAAAGGGCTTATACTCTGCCCTTTCTTCCTTAGTCGCCAATCAAAACAATTTTCATGGCTAGAACCTCAGAGCTTGAGGAACTTGGCCATAAATAGAAATCCTGGTGGGCAGACTTCAAGCAGCAATGTAACTCGGGCAGTCTTGGACTAGTCTTGTTAGAAAGCTGCTGGAAAAGGGATGCCACCTGCAGACAGCTCAGAAATCCATTGTTCCCAGAAGCTCTAACTTCTGCCGCAGGGATCTGAAGCACCTGAGTTAGAGTTCCCAACTGTGATGCAAAGCCCATTTGATGCCAAAAGGGAGGATAGGCCCTGCATAGGCCCCATAGCAAATGCTTGGTTAGTATGATGCCAATTGGGGAAGTGTCCTTCCCCTAGCCTGTGGAATTAGAGGCAACTCTGAGCAATCCTCTCAACCTGCAAAGAGAGTGAGGCCATCCAGCAGCAGCTGAGCCTTGCTGACAACAACAATGCAATCTCTAACAGAAGCTAGGATTTCTATTTATGGCCATACTCCTCTAGCTCTGAGGTTCTAGCCATGATATTTATTTTGATTGACACTGAGAGCTATCAGGATTCATGGAGTCAGCAGCATATCCCAAAGAGTGGCTATTAGGCTGTCACCCCCTTCTATACAATGCCCTCCAACCCTTCCCTTCCAGACCTGTGCTAATTATCCAACTTGTGTAGCCCACTTCATATACCTCCTTACCAATGCAGACACAGCACCTGTCCAGGAAGGCTATATCTATCACAAGTCCATTCAGTTCTTACTGAGACTCGGGGGTATCCCTTAGCACCATGTGCAAAGTAGGTGCTATTTAGAGATACTCTCACCTGACCTAGCCCTGCTGGTTACCAGTGTGTTTTGTAGGACAGTCTGGACTGCTGGAGGAGGCTCACTTAGCCTGCTTCCTTCTGTGTCCTTCCTCAAAGGATTCCATACAAGATGCTCAAGTCTGTAGCCACCAGTCTAGGGTCTGGTTAGAGAAGGTGAGAGGTAAACAGAACAATTAGGGCCTCCTCCTATTACATGGATTAGGTAGTCTGGTAACTGAACCTCCCTCAGCTTCAGCTGTTTGGGAAGGAAGCACTGAGGATTCTTACCTGTTCATTCCTCCCATGTGGCTGGAAGGCTTCTGGGCTTTGCTGGTGGCGGGGATGAACAAGGTGCTTCCGACTTACATATAGTCCTGGAGTACTAGTGGTGGGCCAAGGGCTCCCTGTGCTCTGTAGGGCCCTAGGCACCATCAGCTTCAACCTACCAGGTCAACCATGAGGCACCTTCCCAGGAAGCTACATAACCTTGTCCTGAAGACCAAGATCTAGGAGTCAGGGAGGATCAGGAAGAACAAGCCTTTGGGAACAACATGAGGATAATTGCTTCCTTGTGAGACACACAGAGCCAGCAAGCCTGGGCATGTCTACCTCAGGGACCATCCTTCCTGATGTGAC
Source organism: Apodemus speciosus (assembly GCA_002335545.1). NCBI lineage: Eukaryota > Metazoa > Chordata > Mammalia > Rodentia > Muridae > Apodemus > Apodemus speciosus. The sequence continues at coordinate 160,722 of BDUI01000258.1, forward strand.
ACAACACAATGAGTTCTACTGCTGTCTCCAAGGACCCCTAAGAAAACTGCTGAACTGGCCACTCAACTGAGTTTTGTCCTGAAACCTGCAGAGGAGTCCATAGAGTTGTCAGGAGCTCTGCCTTAGTTATCATTCTTTTGACAGATTTGTGTTATTTTTAACCATGTGTATAGGTATGTACACATAAACTCAGGTGTCCAAAGAAGTTAGAAGCTTCAGATGCCCCAGATCTGAAATTTTGAGCAATTGTGAACCACCCCACACACTAGTAATAAAAGTCTGGTCCTCTAAAAGAGTGGTGCATGCTCTTAATCATTGAGCCCTCTCTCCAGTTTTGGCTGCCCCTCTCCTTGATGTGTCATATATTCCAGGGGCTATGAATTCTGTCCAAAAACCTCTTGTAGAGAAAAGAGTAGAAGCTAAGTACTTGAGTCAGTCAGCCCCTTGGATGTTTGCTGAGCTCTGGATCCCACAGTGGCATACCTTGCAGAGTACAATTACCACCCAGTGATGTGACACCAATATGCTTCATGTCATCTTTCCATACTGGAAGAAGTTGTAAGCATGTAATGCTGGGTCCTGAACTCTCTTTGGAGTCCCTGCCATGCTGCTGCTTCTCAATCTGTTTGTCCATCGTGTTAATAACTCCTCCAATAAACTTGCTAGTAACCTTTCAGTTCCCCTTGAGCTCTTCCATCTGAAACTTTTCAGAACTGACATGGTTCTATTACTATGAAGGGTGCTCTCCCCTCCCCTGCTACCATCCCTTCCTCATCATCTCTTCCACTTTCACTGTCTAACATTTCAGGGATGTCTGGTACAAAGGTAGCACTCAAGTCATGGTGGATATAGATGTCTGGTTCTCTTTATGCTGCATAGTGGTTTCTAGTGTGATTCTTCAATCAAAGGACATTGTAAATACTTTTAGGTTTAGGTTCACATAAATAAAACCACTCTAAACACTATACAACACTTTGTGGGAAATAAATTTTTGTTCTTCTGGGACATGGTTCTAGACCGTGTAGTAATTGTACATTCAGGATATGGTTTTCAGTTCTCCTGGACAATACAGTCATACTTCATCAGCAACCTGTGAAAGTAATTGGCAACAGGTACAATTGTTTTTAATTTTACCCCTCCTGCGTAGCAAGATGTCATTCTCTTAATGTACATCTCTAAATGGCAATGATATTTATTTTTTTAATTTTATTTTTATTTATATGTAATTACACTGTAGCTGTCTTCAGACACCCCAGAAAAGGGCATTGGATCCCATTACAGATGGTTGTAAGCCACCATGTGGTTGCTGGGATTTGAACTCAGGACCTTTGGAAGAGCAGTCAGTGCTCTCAACCGCTGAGCCATCTCTCCAGTTTGGCAATATTTATGAGAAACCTTTAAAAAAAATCTCTCCAGGGTTATTAGCCTGACAGAGATCCATATTCCTTGAGCCCAGCCCCCTTGTCCTTCACACTGATTAGCCAGTCAAGTCAAATTGGACATTATGTTTTCACTTCCAATTTATAGGGTGAGAAATATTCACCACCAATGTTAGGGATAAAAGACACATGCCATCTTGTCTGTGTGTGCTTGTTAGAAATAAGTTCCAGGTCACAAAGAAAGAAATTACCATTCTAATTGAAGTGTCTGAATAAGGTGAACTTTACTCCTGATCAAGAGAGGGTGTGCTTAGGAAGAGTAAACACACATCAAGACAGGAAATGGGAAGTGTATTTGGTTTTATTCTAACTCTGGGTGTGGTTGTGCCTTTTCTCCCTCCGTTGGCTAGAGTCAGACCTTACAATCTTATTCAACTGGATAGCCTGAAAAGAATTGGTGCACAGGAAATGGAGAAAGTGGAAAGGGATCACTGGCTCCTAGGTGAAAAATGTCACTGTTCCAGGTCATCAAATTCCTAGAGTGGAGCAGTGGGTCTTTGTGTAAGCAAACGTTTTAGTGGGCGGGGAGGATTAAAATATTTGCCTAAATTCCTACAAAATGGGGGATATAAAGATTTTTTTAAAGCTTTATTTATATGAGTACACTGTAGGTGTTTCCACACACCAGAAGAGGACATCAGATCCCTTTACAGATGATTGTGAGCTACTATGCAGTTGCTGGGACTTGAATCAGGACCTCTGGAAAAGCAGTCAGTGCTCTTAACCACTGAGCCATGTCTCCAGCCCTGGAAATAAAGATTTTAATTCATTGTTCTAAACAGAAGTTTTATAGTATTTGATAGAAAAGACTCATATTTAATACTTTTTATAGTTCTCATTATTAACCTGTTGTGGATTCTGGTGCACAGACATTACCTCACTGAATTACTTTTACTTCATTGATGACCTCCTCTGTGAGACACTAAGATTATTCTTTTATAACAATTTGGGAGCTTCAGAAGGATCCTAGGATAGAAAGTGTCTTGGCAATGTGGAGAGGGACCAAGAAGATACCACATAGACCAAGAATCTCCTGTGTACATGGCCAAGATAGGAAAAGCAAAGAAAGCATAGCACTTTCTCTTATCTGACCTCCAGGATGACCCAATCACTAGAAAAAGTAAATAAGAAGTGTCACTGACACAAAGTAAATATGGAGTCCTGAGTGCTGTAGGTACCCTTAGTAACTTCTGATAAACCTGTTGCTAAGAAACACCAAACACAGAACACTGTCCCATGAGAAAATTGGTTCAAGGCAGACAAAGCACTGAAAGTCAGAGAGCAAGAAGCCTCCATTATGGTACAGTTGGGGTTGAGATACTTGCTGATAACTTCTTACAAAGCCAAAATGGGAAACAATTTAAGTAAAAAGAGTTCTAAGATTCTGAAAGGCCCCAAGGGCCCAGGTTAGTTAATCCAGTTGGTCTTCCTATGGAGTTCCTATCCCCTTCAGGCACCACAATCTTTCCTCCTACTCTTCTATAAGAGTCCCCAAGTCCCCAAGCTCCATCCATGGTTTGGCTGTGGGTATCTGCATCTGCCTAAGCCAGCTGGGATGTAAAGTGAATAAGGAGAAAGAGAGAGAGAGAGAGAGAGAGAGAGAGAGAGAGAGAGAGAGAGAGAGAGAGAGAGAGATGGTTTAGGAATCAGGAGCCACATGGATAACCAACTACTCTGTCAGGCACAGAGGCTCCTCCCACCCCATTCAATATTCACAGATGTGATTTCAACTCTTTTCATTCTCAGGTGGGACAGAAAGATGCCAAGGTCACATTCTCCTTCGCGGTTTTACTTGTGCTCTCAGAGCAACAGCACCACCTATGGGTGTTAAGAACACTTTCCATTTCTTTGACTCCTGGGTTTGCTTTCCCAGAAACAGCTTGTTTTTAGGAGCTGATGGGCAGTCAAAATATATCCAGATACATTGATTGGTGTTCAAAATTACTATTTATGGTAAAACATATGAACTCATTTTTCTTGGTTTGAGACAACGGACTATTTTGCTGTTTCTTTGCTTTAGCTTACATGTCTAAGCCATAGGTACTGTATCTCCATGCTTACACAATTTAGTGTCTTTTTTTTTTTTTTAAAGAAAGGGGGATAACTCTCTATATTTAATCTAAAGACCCGTGAATCCCGAAGGAACTTGTGCCGTGATGGGAGATGGGCTCATTTTATCATAGATCTGAGTTTACCATAAGCAAAGAGTAATCATATTGCTTTGGTAATATTTTGGCTGGTGACTTCATCAGGATGGAGACAGCTAAATAGTTTTCCTATTATCTTGCTTTGTGGCATTATCAAGATGCCAACAACCATGACTTTACCACCTTGCACTAAATGCTAAGGTACTACATGGTATAAGTCAAAATCGTAGCACCCATAAAATTTCTCAATACCACTGAACCTTCAGGGGATAGACACACCCCTAGAGTTTCCAACAAAACAAGCATTTAATGATGTGTCCTGATCTTCTTTTCCCAATTATTTTCTTTTTGATTTTCACCTTCCTGAATACCTAGTGGGGTCATGGAACTGGTAGGCCAAAAGAATAGACTGCCAGATGTTAGGCCTGGCACTTGGAGAGAAGAGAAACTCAATTCTGTTCACTGCTGAGACGGGCTGAACTTACTACGCTTGAATCAAGAGGTTACCCACTGACAAAGAACTTCGTTGAAAAACAGAAAGTAGCTGACCAGTCTCTAAAATTGGTACTAAAAAGACAGACGGCTGTCCTTGATGTGTCAGCCTGAACGTCCCTCCCACTGCTGTCTCCAGCCTGCTTTTGTATGCTTTGGTGTTGATTTGCCAAGTCCTGAGCAGTTTGGGTCCTGAAACCTTGGGTAAAGGCAGTGAGGGGATGAGGAAAGGACAGATACACATACAGTGAAGTTGGGATCGGGTGGAGTTCTCTAATATTACACTACCACCAGGGCCTGGAGCCTCACCATGTTTATTTGATGCAGCACAGAGGAGGGGTTAATTGTCTCAATAGAGCTCTAGATGCAACCAGTCTCATACTGTAGACATTCCTGAGGAAGAAGCTGCACTTGTGAATCTTTGCATACTTCTGATCAATCACCCAAGAACACTAATACTTTGACTCTCAGGAAAAGCTTTGCTATTTCTCTTGAGCTTTTTCCATATGGATAATGGCATTATCAATTGTTCCATGGTTCTGAGGGCTTGGGTGTCTTCAACATGGCCATGCCCATATCATCTCACGCTAACTTCTAACTCTCAACTTCCTCTAATCCCCTCATTGGATTCACTGTTATATTTCCAGTGTGTTTCTGTTCTTCCCTTATCAATTTAGACTAACCCCTTGGTGTTAATCCTACCCAAAAATGCACTAAAACACACACACACACACACACACACACACACACACACACACACACACAATCTAATTTACTCTAATCATGTTCTAATAGCATTTTTACTCCTTATCCAGACCACTGAGAATATTTTACCAGTAATGACTAAAATTAACTTACCCCTATCAGTTTTGTTTTTGTTTTTGTTTTTTCCAAGACAGGGTTTCTCTGTGTAGCCCTGGCTGYCCTGGAACTCACTCTGTAGACCAGGCTGGCCTCGAACTCAGAAATCCGCCTGCCTCTGCCTCCCAGAGTGCTGGGATTACAGGCGTGTGCCACCACAGCCTGGCTGAAGGACACATTCTAAACACACTCGGTGCACATCTCTCTTGATTTGATAGAATTGTGGGGGAGTGTGCTAAATCTGTGATGACGTGTGTCTTATTTTCCTATTGCTGTGAAAAGACACAATAAGGAAACATAAAAAAGCATTTAATTGGGTTGCTTACGATCATCATGGCATGGAGCATGGAAGCGGGCAGGCAGGCATAGTACTGGAGCCATAGCTGAGAGTTTACATGCTGAGACAACAATCAGGAGGGAGGAGTGAGGGAGGGAAGGAAGGAGGGAGAGAGAGACAGACAGAGAGACAGAGACAGAGAGACAGAGACACASAGAGAGAGAGAACAGCCAGAGGATCTGGAAGAATTCAGAACAGGGAGAGAAAGTTACAGATTGAACATGGCCAGCAGACTAAACTGGGCCATGAGAGGAGGTGGGGGAGCAAGAAAGGCAATCAAGAGAAGAGGGCCAAGAGAGTGCATGGCTGAAATGGTAGGATCATAGAGGAAAGAGAAGCTGGGACAAAGGAAGTAAAGCCCCTGGGTTGGAGAGATTTAGAGTAGGGTAGGATGAGAACTGAAAGTAGCCACGGGAACTGAGAGTAGCCACGGGTACTGAATGAACCTAGACACTTTTGTATGATAGTAGGCACCACAGGTAACCATTTTTCTTGAGTTTCTTTGGGATTTGATATTATAACCTTTTTGTTAATGATAAGGGGTCATATAATCTCATCTACAGCTGCTTCTTAATAAACTACAGCATTTTTTTCAGGGGCCCAGGAAGGTTGGAATGTTAGTCAAAGGCTGGGAAGTGAGAGAGAAGTTCAAGACAGGTGATCTTTGTTTCCCTCACTGCCCTGGTCTTACAGGGTCTCTTAGTTAAATCAATCTTTATAGCACCTGTCCCCTACATTTGCTTCTCTATGACTGAACTAGAAACTACTATCTACATTGGGCAGAGACTTATGGAGGCGGTCCTTATTGGTCCTGTAGGAGACATACTGCATATTCAGGAAGGCTTTTGCAGAATGGGAAATCTTTTGTATTTCAATTAAAGACTCATGGCACCCCAGGTGGGAGACCCAGGTCTTTGATAAACTTTACTACTGCATTCACCACAGGCACCCATTGGGTACAATAAAAAAACACAAAGAGTACACATCCCACTCTCTCAACCCCTAGGTATAAATAGAGTAGAAGAAGAGGTTCAAAGCTCCTCTAAGGTTCTTATATCCCTTTTTGATAATATAGATCTCACTTTCTTGTTATACCATCTCTTATTTCAGACCTTAACTTCTGCATATCAGCTATTGAATAATGTTCTACCTGACCACTTTGGGGAATGCTGGTTGTATGTCCCTACTGGGTCAAACTTACAACCACCATTTGTGGTCTCACCCATTGTCTTACTAGATCATTCCCACTCCTCTCTGTCTCCCTCTCCATCTCTCTCTCTCTCTGTCTCTCTCCCTCCCCTCTCTCTCTCTCTCTCATCACAGATAGCTGTAATTCCCCAGGAACACACTTTGTGGGCACACTAGAGTCCACAGTCTGTAAGAATACCCTAACCATTAATACTACCACCAAGCCCCTGTGTCTATACATCCACAATGCCTCAATTATCTGAAGCCCTCAATTTTATCACCACTTACCTGCTGGATGGTCTGGGACTTGTACTCTGGTGTTCCTTTTCCCAAAACTAGTGGTGGTACCTGGTGAAGAACCCTTGCCAATTCCCCTCATCAAGTTTTTATTGGCACGGCATAATAAATGAGCAATTCAGGGCATACTCTTTCCAGCAGTCCTGGGCATAACCGCTGGTATCACCTCTGGAACAGCAGGACTGAGTACTTCCCTAGCTACTTCTTTTAGTTCATCCAGGATCTCCAGTGGGTGACTCAGACCATCCTTACCCTCCAAGGCCAAATAAACTTACTGGCTGCAGTAATATTACAAAATGAGCTGGGGTTAGGTTTACTATCAGTTCCACAGAGATGGCACCTCAGGAGTTCTTATCCTAACCCCTGGGCCTAACACAGGGAAAGGGGGTGGAAAGCCCACAAATCCCCAAGCAATAAAAACCTATCAATCCCTGAACTTCCCACAACATCCCCCTCCCCACCCCCTGTAATCCCTGAGCATGAAAATCCACCAATTCCTGAGATTCCCCAAACTCAGGACTTGAAATTCCACCAATCTTCACTCTGGTAATCTCTGCCCTGAGAAGCTCCGCCCCTTCAAAAATCCTTATTTGCACTGCTCTATGACCAATTCCCTGATGTCCCCTCCCTGGAGCAGAGGGCATCTGTCCCTGGATTTGTCCCTCTTTCTGGATTCTTTCCTTGAATAAATCCCCTTTATGAGATTTGCTGCCTAGACTTACTCTTTCATTGGAAGAAGCCAAGAGAAGCTAAGAAGCTGAGGCCTGAGCTCCTCAGCTCAGTGAGCTACAATGCCTCTGCTGAGACTTCCTCTCAGAGCTGTGTGGTTCCTGAGCTCCCATGTCTCAGGATACCTTTCCCTTTGGACACCATCTCATCTCAGAGTTGTGTGGTTCTTGGGCTCCTGAGCCCCCAACACCTTTCCATCCAAGCAGAAGCATTTGTAGTGGGAGGACAGGTACTAGAGTGACCTAAGTATGACTCATCCTCTCATATTCACTGCCTAGTCAGTACTCAAAGGATGCCAAGACTCTGATGAACATACACATACAACCCTTTCAAAGACATCTGGTTTTCATTGTTGTTGTTGGTTTTTTTTCCCCAGTTTTTTCTAGACAGGGTTTCTCTGTGTAGCCCTGGCTGTCCTGGAACTCACTCTGTAGACCAGGCTGGCCTCGATCCCAGAAATCCGCCTGCCTCTGCCTCCCAAGTGCTGGGATTAAAGGCGTGTGCCACCACTGCCCTGCCTGTCTTTTCTTAATATTTGCCAGAAATACTAGAGGTCCTGGGGGTAGCCCAGAGGAAGTACACAAAACAACACAAAGAAATTCTGTCTGTCTTGATGTCACTAATTTGAGAAGAATCCAGCCCATTTTACCACATCCCCCACCCCTCACCCCGTGCCGCTGTACTCACTGAGGCTGGTCAAGAAGGCCCATAGCTCTAACTTTGAATTCTTAGACCCACTGAGCCTTAGGGTAGAGTTCCAGAAAAGAGTAAATCACGGTGGTGCAAAGAATGCTGAGTTGTCTGACCAGCTCTACCAGATCAGAGAAACTGAGGTCATGTCAGTATCAAGGAAGTGAGGAAGGCCTAGTGGAGAGCAAACCTAGGCAGTGTCATTGCACTGGAGGCGCTCAAGACCAGGGTGAAAAGAACAGAACCAAGCCTGACAGATACTCTCGAATCTTTATTCAAAACACAACCCTGGTGCACACACTTTTGCTTTTTCCAGGTGCTGCCTAGTGGTTCAGCCCCACTTCAGAGAAGATGTAAGCTGATGGACTGCAAAAAGTACAGTGCCTTCTTGTGTTACCATGGCGCGTCCAAGGAATTTTAGGATAGCTTCCGTGAAGAAGCCTAACTACCTGAGGCCTCCAAAGTGAATGAGACCAGGGCGGATCAGGTAGCCCAGAGACAAGACTCCTCCTAAGCATTCCACTTGGTGACCTCAGATGCTCACACCGTGACTTCCGTGCTCAGCTTAGCGTGGGTGTGGCCTCCCACTTGGGAGGAACCGGAGTCCAAATCTCCAAGCAGATACACCAAAGATCTTATTAGAAAGTCCAGCCAGGCCGGGCGTGGTGGCACACGCCTGTAATCCCAGCACTTGGGAGGCAGAGGCAGGCGGATTTCTGAGTTCGAGGCCAGCCTGGTCT
>BDUI01000258.1:190482-207402 GCA_002335545.1 Apodemus speciosus
GTTTCAAGACAGGGTTTCTCTGTGTAGTCCTGGCTGTCCTGGAACTCACTCAGTAGACCAGGCTGGCCTTGAACTCAGAAATCCACCTGCCTCTGCCTCCCAAGTGCTGGGATTAAAGGCGTGCGCCACCACCGCCCGGCTTATGTTAGTGTTCTTGAGTTGAAAATTACCAATTCACAATACAGAAAAGCTTACAGAGACAATGAGATGATCTTGACTTATTTTGACTGAAAAATCCTCTCTCCTTCTCGTGCAGGTTGCTACAGACACTGGAATGCAGATGGGAGTGCTAGCTGTGTCCGATGCCGGAATGGGACCCTCCCGACATTCAATGGCTCTGAATGCAGAATTCGTATGTCTTCTCCAAGCTATCTGCCCTAGTTGCCCCAGACTTCACAGGGGTCCTCCTGTCCAATTTGGGAAGAAACCAAGGGAGCTACTGTGGTTGTCTTCTCCAATCACAAAGACAATACTCACCTTGCCCAGGAGTATTGTTTATCAGTGAGCAACCCCTTCAGTCCCTCCCTGAGTGTTCTGTTTACTGAGGATAGCTGTGGGTGTGAACTGCTCCTTGCTCTCTCATCTCTAAGATGTCCCTTTAGGACTGTATGTGGAGGCCTCAGTAGGGTCTCAGGCATGGCCTGGCCTCCCCTCAGTTCTGCTCTCCCACAGTCACTGGCCGGGGCATGCAGTTTCCCATGAACAGAAGCACAGGGACATCTGGACAGCCACATTTTGGTAAGTCTCTTAGCTCATAAGTCCAGAATTGTGGCTCTGTCTGTGACCTGGGGCTGAAGCTGGGGCACATCATTAGAGTTAGTACTGGTACCAGTGCCCGTCCTGAAGTCAAGTATTTTCTGTAATGAACTCTGGTTAAGGAAGAGGTCTGAAGAGAATCCAGCATCCCCTGGGGCTGGGGTCATTTAGCTTAAGTATGGGCATGTGTTGGGATGCCATAAGAGGAAGATGCTTCATGGTTTCCAAAGAGCTTTAGTTATTTAATAACAGCCCTCACTGCTACCCACTTATGCTCAGCCTTTGCCTCATTCCATGTCCACTGTGACCCCCAGGCTCTGGGGATTGCATTGCTCCATCCCAACTTGATGTAGGCCTCAGATGAGACTACAAACACATAGGCCATACCTTCTGATCTGTTTTCAAGGAAGGGACAGGCCCTATCACCTGATACTTGGATCTCTAGAGCCTTCAAGCTCATCCTAAATGAAGGTCTAGGGAATAAGGGGTAGAGGGATGTGTCTGGCTTAGCAGTGTGGTCAGGCAGGCAAGAGAATGGTCAGGGTCTGCTGCTGCTCCAGAGACTATGCCCAGGCAGAGGAACCTCATATGTCAGGGAGCTAGATAGAAGCTACCTCTTCTGAAGTAACAGTCACTTTAGGGACACATCACTCTAACCTGAGCTCATCCTTCAACAGTAATGGACAGTACTTCCCATAGCTAGCATTTGCTTTGTTCTGTCAGTTACCAAGCCCCTAGTATATCTTGACCTCAAACAAATGGAGATGAGCAGAAGGCAACTGCATGTATCAGAAAGCAGGTACAGTAGACATGCCTGCTGCCAAGGCTGGAGTTTTGACTATCACTCCAAGAGGCTGAGGCCAATCTAATGGAGAGAGCCCAGGACCTGATATATCTGGAGGCAGGAATTATCCCTTGTCTGTGGCTAAATGTGTTGGGCTCATGATGGCTTTGACCTGTGGCTGGCACCTAGTAGGGGCTCAGGTGTGTTTGGGAAATGGTGAGTTAAGCAAGGAGCACTAGATATCCATTTCCCCAAACCCAGGCTCTCCTGGCAGCTGTTGGTTTGTCTGCAGGGGGTCCTCATGTGGCAGCTTCCCTCTTCCTGGGGACACTCTTCATCAGCACAGGCCTCATCCTCTCTGTGGCTGGGTTCTTCTACCTCAAGCGCTCCAGTAAGCTTCCTGAAGTTTTCTACAGGAAAGACAGAGGTACTTCCCTCTTTGGCTGAATTTCTACCTGCCTAGCCTCACAGGTACTATCTAGAGTCTGACCCACTCAGGGCCTAGGGAGTCCCCAACAGGTACAGAGCAGGCACAGGGACTCCACTGTGTCTGGATACCCCTGTGCTCACACTCATCAACACGGAGTGCCTTTGGATGGTATTACAGCTGAGGATGTGAGGCTGGGCCCTTCTGCTTAGAGTTCCCCAGGTAAGAAATGTGGCCGAGCAGCTGTCCAGGCTCAGGGTGCTTAGGGCACTCAGACCTGAGGCAGCTGCTGGGCAGCAGAGTGACACTCCATTTTCTTCCCCAGCCCCTGTCCTGCAGCCTGGTGAAACAGTAAGTAACTTATCCAACTAAGCTGAGAACCTGGGTTATGTGTACCTGTGCCAGGCCATCCAAGTCTCACTCTGCCTTTCTTTTTTCAAGGCTGCAATGGTCCCCCTGCCACAGTCTTCAGGTACAGGCTGCAGCATGTTATGGGAGTTGGGTGGAAGGGTCTTACTGTGGGCCATCTTCAAAGTCTATTCTATGGTTTTATCCCCACATATAAAGGTCCCTCTCTAGGACCTGACAACCTTCAGATATTCTAAGTAGATTGCTCTATGAGGCAGAGAAAAGGACAGGTGTTCAGAGGGCACTACTCTTCTTTCTTACCAACCCACATGGTTTCCAAGCTGTCTTCTCAGCATAGGGCCAAACTCCCTGCTTCTCTAGTCATGTCCAAGGATAGCTCTGCTTGAGAGCTGCAAGGAACAAGTCAGTTCTTGAACTTTTTCCTGTCAGGCCTATCTGAGTGTTTGTAACTCGGTATATAGAAGAGGCCATGAACAGAGAGGTTCCACAACTACACTCCCCAGAGCAGATTTACTTAACTTCTTTCTTGTCTCATTGTCTTTCTTGTACAGTGTCTAGAATAGAGAACCAGTGACACTGTTTCTCTCTGTTGAAAATAAAGTAGATCCTTGATGAAGTTAGACATACCTTGTTCCAATTAATACCTGTCTCAAGTTCTCCAAAGCAGCCTTGTCCCTAAGGACCTTACAGGTGTTGTTAGGGACCTGTAGCACTATAGTTAGTGACTGCAGCAAATATACAGCCTGGCCACTGTAATAAAACTGTATCTCTTGATAGTTCTTTGAGCCAGACATTAGAAATCAGGATGTTGGTGTGAAAAAGATGCATTTCAAGACCTGATGGATGGGGAATCCCTTCTGTCTCTTCCAGCTCCTAGTATCTCATACCTCATGTGGCTTGTGGCCACATCAGACATGTTTCTCTTTCCCTCTGAAGAGGATACTAGTCATTGGGTTCAAAGCCTACCTGATTAATCTAGGGTGATCTCACCTCCTATCCTAATAGAATCTGCACAGACCTTTTTTCAAATAAAGGTTATGTTCATGGGCTTCAAAGCTCAGGGTGCAGTCTTGTCTTTAAAAGGTGCTATCTAACTCCCTGTAGTGCATAATGCAAGTATGATCTGTGCTTTTGTCTTGAGGAATAGCTGGGCTCTAATACAGGCCCAGGGGTATGGTGCCTTGGGGGGGGGGCAGCGATAGGAAATAGCTGAGCTCATCAGAGCCTCCATTAGAAGAAACTGCCTTTGTACAAGTGGAGCCTGATGAGCATCACTTTCTTGTTAGAATAAACAGCACACATGGGCTTTGTGCCCTGAGCTGTTCAATATGCTCCTGAGAGCCAACAGTGTAGGCAAAGACCTGAACTTGCCTATCTCTGACTCAGCTTGTCTTTGACCCCATTTCAGTGAGGAAGCCAAGATACATCAGACGTGAGCAGCACCCAGACAAGAATAGGGATCCTTCTGCCTTCTCCACAGTGGAGGCCCACATCAGCAACGTCTGACCTAGAGGTCAACTGAGACTTCACAGTACAGCAGTGGAGACCCAAGGCTCCCCTCCAGTGAGCTCACTACACAAAGGGCCTGGGGCTTGAGATATGCCAGAATTGACTCCCAATGACAGACATGTACAAATGCTAGGGGGATGCTAACCTCCATGCCATGAAATCTGCACTGTGTGGTTTAACAGGAGTAACCATCTGTGAGACCTGAGGACTCAAGAGCAAGTCATGTGGGGTCTGTGTCCCTTAGGAGTAACAGCATCTATAACAGCTATAACACAGGCCTAATTCAAATGATCAAAACTTCTGGAGCCCATAGTAGACAGGACTCTCTCCATCACCACCGAGCTAAGAAGAGTGAAACCAAGGTTCCAACAGTGGAGAAAACACAACCTGGAAACTGGTACCAGAGATAGGTTGCTCTAGTGTCGGCCTGCTAATTTAGCTGCTGACCTCTCAAGGCACATATTTCTCAGAATTGCAAAATTGAGCGTCCTGGGTTTTCTGATTCCAGAAGCCAGCAGAACCTTGTCTCCCAGGGACAGACTTCCATCCAGCTACCTTTCAGGCTAGACACTCAAAATGTTTACCCATGGGGCCTCCATCTCTGAACACTTCAGGTCACTTGTCCCATTGGGCTTGTGAGGTCATGCTGGTCAGCAGGCCTGTCTTTGCTCTTCCAAGACTCCAGAGGCTATGTCTGTGAGCTGCTAGTGTGGCTGGTGGCATTGGCCATGTGCTCCTGTAGAAGAAGGTGCCCTGATTACCAGTGCCACCCTCCGTGTATGATCCAAAGGTGTCTAGCATCTTTGACATCAGGCACACATCTGATGTTACAGTGTTATGAGCTTGCTTTCCCAGACTTGAACCAGTGACTCTGGTAGCAGCAGCAATTCAAAGTTGGACCAGTTAAATTAGACTAGATCTTCTCCCCTCTAGCTTTATTGTCATCTATTCAGTGTGTGGGGCCTAACTACCCCATTGCCATGTTGAGGGGACAAGGAATCAGGGAGGGGAAGAGGAATACCTCAGCAGGAGTCAGAACCCACTGTTGTCTGGTGGGACTGGCAGTACAACACAACCCATCCCCTCATGTTTCCTTGGCCAGAACCTGTTCCACATGTAGCCCTCCCATTTTAGGACACTGTCTTGCTTGTAGAGATGACCTAGCTCCTTAGAACTTGAGGTAGAAAGTGCCAATCAAGCATGGCATGGTTCTTCAGATAAGACTACATGAATCACTAGGCTTTGAGGAAGCCACTGACAGTTTATGGATCTAACTCACCCTTGAGGAAAGCAGAACACTTTACCTGGCCATCTGAGTCCATCTTAGTGGTCCCACTCAAAGCCCATGTGTAGATGTATAGATCTTTGAGGCTGACTAGAGGTAGAACTGGGTAAAGAGTACCAAATGAGAGCATAGGGATTCTAGAAGTCCTGCCAGGTAGTTTGAATAAGAATGCCTACCCAATGCCCCCTAGACTTACATACTTGAATGCTTAGTCATCAGGGAATGGCACTACTTGAGGGATTTGGAGGTGTGGCTTTATTGGAGGAAGTCTCTCTCTGGGGGTGGGCATCGGGGTCTCAAAAGCTCAAGCCAGGCCCAGTGGCTTTTTTTTTTCCTGCCACCTGTGGATTTGGATGTAGAACTCTTAGCTCCTCCTCCAGCACCATGTCTGCCTATGTGCTACCGTGCTTCCTGCCATTCTGATAATGGACTAAACCTCTGAAACAGTAAACAAGTCCCAATTAAATAATTTCTTTTATAACAGTTGCTGAGGTCATGATGTCTCTTCACAGCAATAGAACACTTACTAAGACACTGCCCTTGCTTTATAACTTCTATAGATCTCCCTATGCACTGGCTAAAGGGCTATGGCCAGAGATATGAGTTTGCCTGTGACATCCAAAGAACATCCCTCTTTGCCCTTGGCCATATTTCAGAAAAGTGCTGGGGAATAAGAACCTGTCAGGGTTGGTTTCCAGGCCCAGATCCTTTGTTCTGAGGCCAATGACCTTGCCCTGGGGACAGGATGTGGGGTAGTATAAGCTACATAGAATCTAACCCAGCATCCTTTCGTTAAGCAGCTTGACACTCTAGGGCCTACAGTAGCGTTGGATGCTCTAGCCAGCATGAAACACCCTAGGGTTTCCCCAGGATGATTTCTAATGGAAAGTGGAAGGGGACGCTGACAGTCATGAGGGAAGGCAGCATAATAAGTGACTGCCAGCCTGGCTCCTTGGGGTCACAGATCCTCTCCCAGCTCATCCTGAGAAGCATGTGCCCAGACACTCCAAAGTGGAAACCCCAGATTATTTCAGGCACCCACCCCAACCCCTCCACTTTCTGGTCCCCACACACATTCATTCCTTTGTGCGCTCACTGGTTTTTTATTGGGCAGCACTGGAAGTGTTCCAAAGCCAGCCCAAAAAAGAATCAACAACAACATTAGGAGGTGGGCCAGACCAGAGACCATGAGAGTAATGGGACGGGGTTGGGACTGCTTGGTCATGAGTACAGGAAGAATGGACACAGAATAAACCCATCAGGTGGTCAGTCCTAAACAAGAGGCTTCCATATGGGTCTGGAGACCTTGTTCTCACTTCTGGGTGCAGAAGGTTACCTTTCGTTAGGCTACCTTATGTCCAGACAGTGTGAGACCAGATCTACATCCAGCCCCAAAAGATGGGGGAAAATACTGGGTGTAATGGCTCATACCCAATATTTTAATCCCAACACTGGGAGGCAGAGACAGGCAGATGTCTGAGTTTGAGACTAGCCTGGTCTACAGAGTGAGTTCCAGGACAGCCAGTGCTGTTACATGGAAAAACTGTCTCAAAAGGGGGTTGGGCAGCAAAATACCAAACCCAGGGGCACCTCCTACCCTGAAGTCTACCTGTTCCATCCCAACACTCATTGTAAGAAACTAGTTTCTATTCAGCTAGCAGCTGATGCCTTAGGAGAAACTCTAGCCTAGGGCAACCAGTACCAAAAGAGAATGTACATTCAGCCTTTCATGTCCATTGTTTGGAGGATAGCAGAATGGTCAGAGATGACCAACACCAGGTAGGCAGAAATAGATGAGTGGTGGGTCTTAGCCTGAAACCTAAGAAAAGTCCTAGTCCTAAATGACCTTATGCACTTGCCTCCCAACAATGCACCATCACAAACTTGTAGCCAGGTCCACAGCCTTGGTAGTGAGAACTATAGTCAGGGTAAGTGTGGGGTTATTACTGAGAGGAGGAGTTATTACTCCACTTTGATACAACGATGGAGGCTCACAGAGTCCCTAGGGCTCTAGGGCCCATGATGAGGCAATAAGAAATAAGATTGGCCTTGTGGGCACCTGCTAACACAAATGAATTCATGTGCTCAGTGGTAGTGCTATGTTGATGTGCACATCCACACATTCACTTGCTTGACAGTTTCACTTTCCAGCTACTTAGGATAGGGTCAAGATGAACCCCACTTACTGCCCTAGACAATGTAGTCTGTGCCCCTCCAATTCCTAGTGCCTCTGCCAGCTGGGAGTTGACTCCCCTTGAGGTCAGGCCTGGAAGAAGGCCAGGGCTGTGAGAGGTCTGATAGATTCCTAAGGCCTCACAGCATGTTTGCCTCAGGATATTGACTGTTCACTGGGTAGCCTTGGTGATCTCAGAGCTTGGATATTCCCAGGAGCCCTGTGAAGATTGTTCCTAGAACATCTGGGACTCCAGCTTCCTAGAGGAAGCATGTGACAAAGAGTCATACTCTACACAGATCACTTGGGCTGGGCCTTCAGCAGCATTCTCTCCTCAGCACCCTCATGCCCTCTACACTCCTAGATGCTCCCCTACCACCATCCCCAAAAGACTCCATCTCCCTCCTTAGATCTTTAGGTACCTACCCATCTTCCCTCTGGGCCTCCATTTTCCCTCAATCAGTCCCTTACTTCCTTGGGCCCCATTTTTGGTTCTTAATATTCATAGAATTGGTTTCTCATACTTATGGAATTAGGCAGGGGACCCTCTATCCTTCCAGAGCTCAGGTCTCCTCTTCTGATAGGACATTGTCCACAGGTTCCCACAATCACCCATATCTTAGCTCCCTTGAAAGTTGGCCTTGAGGATAAGGATATATAGGAGCAAAATTGTGGCAGTTTCCAGAGATCTGGACCATTGGGTGGTCAGGTACCTGTAGGTAGTTGAATTCTTTTTTTTTTTTTTTTTTTTTTTTTTTTTTTGTTTTTTTGAGACAGGGTTTCTCTGTGTAGTCCTGGCTGTCCTGGAACTTACTCTGTAGACCAGGCTGGCCTCGAACTCAGAAATCCACCTGCCTCTGCCTCCCAAGTGCTGGGATTACAGGCATGCGCCACCACGCCCGGCGGTAGTTGAATTCTTAAGGCCACCCTCCCACCAAGATATGGTCTGCCTAGCAACATACCCTCCCCACAGGCCTATGTGTGAGCTTCCATCTCAGGGCCCTACAGTTTATTGTGCCAGAAAACAACTAAACCTCAGAGGTAGGGAAGAACCTGGACTGACCAAAACTGGGTGAGGAAAAGTCCACTGGGGTTATTGAATCTGGTCAACAAGGATATCTCAGCCCAATGGGCCTGGAGTAGATCAGGGACTGCCTGTACTACTGCCCATACTCCCCAGTCCATCCCATTCCAGTGTAACACTCCCTGCCCCAACCTTAGATGCTACCAGCCCTTTAGACTAACATTTTCTTCTGTGTTACCTGTTTAAAGCTTGAGATTTCATCTTTTCAAGCACAGCTGAAGACTAGGGGCTTCATGAGGTATAGTACAAATGGTACCCAAGCAGGTACCCACAATCTGTTGTGGCCAGCCAGAGCCCCAAATATTCTTAACTGATCCCAATGTCTAGGCTGTTGCCCAGGCCTGCCTAGCCCTGACCTTGCACCCCTACTTCCTGGACTTCAGAACAAGGAGTTCCCCCAAAGGCAGCAGAGTGCTGAAGCAGCAGCAGATGGGGGCCTTACATGAAGCAATTGTGAGAATATGGATGAGATGGAAGAAGAAAGAACAGGACATTATTGGGCACAGAGATGGGGCAGAAGGGGGCAAACTGGGCTGTATCTGAAAGTGTGCTAGGCTCAGTGAAAGGTCCCTGCTGAGCACACTTTGGGATCAGTTGGCACACATGCTTTCCAGAGGAGAGGGGTTTGAGTACCTGAGCATCTATTCTTAATCTGAAACCCTGAGACAAGAGGTCTGTGCTGATACTTGCTCTAACCCTTCTTCTGGCTCCCCACCCATTCTGAGTCTGCCAGGGAAGAGAACAGCCAATCGCTGATGTTCAGGGCCACACCCCCAGGCACCACACCAGGTCCTGGAGGGTATAAATAAACCTGCTTCAAAACTCATGGCCTGAGAATTCACACCTGTCTCAGCCGCCTCCTGGATGAACACAGGCATCATACTTCAACTTCCACATACACACAGAAGAGGTGTGCCGGCCAGACCGGTGCCACCAGAAGGCTGTTGACTGCTAGTCTGTGGAGGAGCACCTGCCAGGTGGAGCAGAGGCCGAGTTGGACCTGAAGGAGGGGGAACAAACTTTACTAGAACTGGTCAGCCTAGAAACACAGAGTTTTGCTGTGACCAGTGGAGAGGACCATGCCCAGGAACTGCTGACCTCAAACTACCAGGTAAGGCAAGCTGACCTTTCACCTATGCAGTCTCAGGGTGAGGCCCCTTCATGGAAGGTGAGGCCTGGTGCCAAGGAACCAGTTCTGTGAGCAGCACAGGTCAGGGGAGGATAGATTCAAGGCCCTGTTAGACCTTGCCAAGACCACTGTTGCTTCCAGGAAGTGGTGACATCTCATGCAAGAAGGTTGGGGCTCTCGTGATGTCACAGTGATGTCAGATGATTCACAGACCAGTGATGGTTCAGCAATCTCTAAGCCATTCTACTCAATCACCTATTTGGGGTTGAACAGTGAGGCAGGGAGACAGGTCATCTGCTGTAGCTGCTGGGCTCCATGGGGTATAAGGTTCAGACTTTTGTGGTAAATATTCTAATCTAGTCAGAATGCATGTGGCTCCTGAGTATAGTCCTGGCTAGAGGGGTGGTGGAGATGGTGGTGGTGATAAGCAAACAGTACTAAGTGGTCAGTGTGTTTCTAGGATTCCTCAGAGAAGTGAGGTGAGCTGTCAAAAAGAGAAGGCCTGGATCTTCTACATCCCACCTCCTTTGATAAGCTGTGGTGTAACTAATTCTGGCAGAACAGGGCAGAGGTGTCCGCTGGGCACTGGTTACAGAGCATTTTTAATCCCTGGCCTCTGGCACTTGTCATCCCTACTTAAGCTGGCCCCAGATTCCAGGCTGCAGCTGTTCAAAAGCTTTTTGGGCCCCTACTGAGGCCCTCTCTGTCTCTTGGAGCTCTTAAGGGCCCAGCTGCTCTCCCAGAGACCCCAGAATCCTTACACAGCTGACATCAACTCAGGTGTATGCCATACAAATCAGGAACCCATACAGACTCCACCTGATCCATGAGCCTGTCAGGACGCAGCTTTCAATTGGCTCCTCCAGAAGAACCTAGTTAAGTCACTCCACCTTGGAGCTGTCTTCTCCAAATGCAGGAACTGTTAGGATTATTCTATGGCATGAGTTCAGCCTTGTGGAGCATAGACAAAAATAGTAGCTGCAGTGCGCCACTCATTATTAGCATGGGGAAGGATGGGCAACAGGTGTTCATTCATCAGTGTTGACAACCCTTAGCACATGACTTCTGTTCTTGAAATCTGTCTGGATGTCCATGCCTCGGGTACTCTTGACCTTGTAATGAATGGAAGAGGATAGTTTACAGTTTGGGCACGGGTGGAATTTTGGAGGTACCTACAGGTGGACAGGTACCTACATTGGAATCTTTGGGTCTGTCGGTAGGTAAGAAAAGGGGGTGTGTGACAAGCTGGCTTTTCAGGAAAAGTGCAGGTCATAATGTCCTGTCTTTTGTCTACAGTTCAGAATCATGTCATCAGCCCAACGGGTGTGGCGTGCAGCTATGCCACCCTACCGCCAGAACAGCTCCACATCCTCAGTGCCCAGATCCCCTGGCTCAGGTGGCAGCCCCAAGTCCCCCAGTACTCCTGGCTCAGTGAAGGTGGCCTCCCCATTGGAGTGTTCCATCTGCTTCTCAGGCTATGACAACATTTTCAAGACGCCCAAAGAGCTTTCATGCGCTCATGTCTTCTGTCTTGAGTGCTTGGCTAGGCTGGCAGCTGCCCAGCCTGCAGGCCGTCCTGGCAGAGAAGCTGTGCCCTGCCCATTCTGCCGACAGCCCACAACTGTGCCTGCCGCTGGGGCTCCTGCACTGCGCACCAGTCGTCAGCTACAAGCTAAAATGCCAGCACACCTACAGAGAGAGGAGCCTGTGTGGCTTGAGGGTACCAAACTGTGTTGCCGCCCCTTGCCCACCACTTCTGGCCAAGAGGACAGTGGCTTTGTGTGTGTGGACGTAGGCCTGAGAAAACCAGCTGAACCCACCCTACCTGCACCTGTCCAAGACCCTGCACCCAACCCTGGCTGGCTGGCCCGCTGTTGGGCACGCTTTGGGGACTGGCGTCGTGTAGCACTGGTTTCTGTGCTGTTGCTGGTGCTATTTTGTGTAATACTCTGGCCTGTACAGTGTGCGCTCAAAACTGGAAATCTGCGTTGCATTAACCGGCCACCTGTAGCCACTGCCACCTCCACTGCCACCACTGATGCCCTCTCCTTGGGCTCTTAGCCAACAACTAGGGTCACCACTTGGGCCAAGCCAGCTACTCTAACAGCTCCATGGATGGATCTCTGACCCACTGAGGTCAAGAACATAGCAGCTTTTGAAGATAGTTGGTCCCCCAGAACCCCATATAGGATATGTATGTGCCCCTTACTCTCCAGGATTAGGTGCCAATGAGAACAAAAGAGTCCTCAAAGCCTCTAAGAACTACAGGGTTCTAAAAGGCTCCAGAAACTGCCCTGGAACCCTATCATACAGATGGGGAAAGGAACCCAGAGATGTCTGGTCAGATGCCTTGCCTCCCTGAACACACTGAATTGCCAAAACACCAGGAGTTTGCCATCCTTCCTTTTTTTNTGGTTTTTCAAGACAGGGTTTCTCTGTGTAGCCCTGGCTGTCCTGGAACTCACTTTGTAGACCAGGCTGGCCTCGAACTTAGAAATCGGCCTGCCTCTGCCTCCCAAGTGCTGGGATTAAAGGCATGCGCCACCACCGTCCGGGCCATCCTTCCTTTCTTAAGACATTGCTGGGGACTCTGAGCAGCTGGTTTTCTAAGAGTGAAAATGAAAAAAAGCAGCTCATGCCACAGCGCCACAGTTGGAACTTGCCAGCTGTCCCTGGCCATTATGAATGGTACATTTTAAAATAAATTATTTTGTATAAATATTGTTTCTCAGTGTATCCCCCTCTCTGTCCTCCACCATTCGATTTTTTCTGTTAGAAAGTCTCCCACCCTACATCCCCCACAACCCAGCCTCCACCAGACTGGATCACAGTGGGAAGGGGAGGGGGAGGGGGCAGGAAACAACAATCGTTTTAAGTGTTCCTGTTAGGGAGAACAAGCATTTAAACAAAGAAGCTGTGTTTGTTCGAAGCTGTGGGCAGAAAGATTCTGCCTATTATTTTTTCTTTGGTGGGCTTTTCCCACCTGGGTGGAGGGGAGGAGCCTGCTCTGCTGCACGCCTGCACCCGGCTGACAGCCATTTGCTCCAACTGGCAGGTCCTTCTTTCCCAGACTCAGGCTCTGCCTTCCACTTCCTGCCTGGCTCATGGAAGCCCTGAGGGGAAGTGTGGATCAGGAACAATTCCCAACTCCCAACAACTGCTGCACCTGGATACTCAGAAGACAGGGAACTACAGTAATCACCCCAAATTCTGCTGTTTCCCACTTGGAAAACTCGGACTGAGGATCTATCCCCGTTACAGACTGCATTTTGCCTCTCTCAGGTGGCTTGCAGGAGGCACTCTAGACACCCCAATGGTGAGGCAGGATGAAGCCTGGCACAGGTTCTGCCACTAGCCCTAGGAATCCTGTACTACCAGGTGAGTGGCCAGGAGAAAACAGGCCACTTCAAGCTGGGGCAAGTTTCAGCGTCCTCACCTTTGACCCCCAAGACCCAGATACTTCCTGTTCTAAGGAGCTGTGTCTTTGGCTAGGGCAGGTAGTAGGTTTTGGAAGGCACTAGCTGGGTCCAGCTTTGGGGACCCCCCACCCCACCCCACCCCCACCCCAGCACCAGTAGACACTAAACTGAGTTCACTAAAGATACCACAAAGCCACAGACCAACTGTGATGGGGAAGGATTCTATGTCCCATGAGCTAGTGACTTTGCACTCTGTCACACAGTGATGCATATATGTGGAGCCACACCCATGTCACTGGCAGGGCCAGACACGTGAGAATGCCTATATGGTGTCATGAGCATATCATATATGCCTTCATTCCAAAAGCCTTATCCATTGTAACCAAGACGATGACAAATCATCCATGACAAGGACCAGACCACCCTGAAGTGGTTAAGGTTAAGACAGGGCACAAGGAAGCTGGGCTAAAGTACAGGTTAAGTCAGTCTCAGACTGTCCCTATCCTTGTCACTAAGGTCACACCACAGGACCATACAAAGTGTCTGGAATTGTGGCATGCACAGGTTCACATGTAATCTCTTGTTGCAATCCTGTAACCACATTTCAGCTGGGAACCAGGACAGGACACTGGGATCTCCAAATTCCCTTTCCATTGCTGGAACCTAGGCCCATCTAGACCGAGGAGCCGATTCTTGGATGTCTTCCACAGCTCCAGTCATGATCAGTCAGTTAAGCAGTTCAAGAAAAGACAGGGAGAGGCTCTGGGGCACCTGGGGCACCCCGGGTTCCACTGCCTGTAGCTCCAGGTTCTTCTAGTACCCAGTCCTGACCACATCGAGACTTCCCAGGCCCCTAAGATGCAGCAGTTCTCAGGTCAGTAGCTGTGGCTGGGCCCGAAAGGGACCCGGTGCTAGTCCACTTTTACGTGCTGGTGCTGCCCCTCCCAACTTGTTTGTGCAGTGGCAGCTTCTGGCCTTGGATAACTACTGTAGCGGAGGGATGCACATCTTCCTGCACCAACCGCAAACTGAACCAGTGGCTGGCTCCCGCACTACTGGTGGTGGTGATTGGCACCAACTAGATCATTATTCCAAAAGTCAGTGTTTCAGTCCAACACGGGGGTGGGGGGGTGGGGGGGTATAGACCTCAGGGAGGCCAGTTGAGCTAGGTGGGCGTGACCTAAGTAGTGAGATGCAGATCAGTGGAACCCAAAGGGAGGAGGAGAAGGACAGGGTGCAGCAGTTGGGTCCGGGAGGAGGCAGAACCCAGAAAGGAAGGTGGCATTTTGGGGGAGGGACCAACAGGCAAAGGTGAATCTGGAGGTGGATTAAGGTGGATTAGTAGGGTGGAAGAGGGAAGGGCTCTGATTAGTGGGAGGCACGCTTGGGGCTCAGGTGTCTGCGGATGGAGTCAACCAGAACATTAATCTCAACAATGGTGTTGGTATGTCTGATACTTGCCCTAAGAGGGCCACTATTTGCTAGTTGAGGCTACATGGATCCAGTGGCCCATCCCCCAGCCACATCTGAGATACACTATATCTGGCTCTGGCTCATTGCTCTGAACCAGGTTTACCTCCTCCAGGAAACTTAAGGATGTCAGTGGGCTCCAGCTGGACTTCTCCAGCCATAGTGGAGCCCACTAAAGTACTACTACCAGAGCTTCATGGTACCATAGCAGTGAGCTGGAGATCCCTGCTCGGTTGTGGAGTTTACAGATGAGAAACACATGCATTACTGGGACTTTCCTGGGCAGACACGGAGATGAGCCAGAAGTGATTGTGTGATGGTACTGATGATAGACCAGACTCAAAACAGGAGCAGAGAGGCAAGGAAATACTTGGGGTAGGACAGAGACCCCAAGTGTCCTAGGTGCCCAGGAAAGAAAAGATTGGTATCTGAGTTCTAATTTGGGAACCCTTATGGAGTTCTGAGGAACTACAGTTTCCCCTGCTTCCATTCACAGCTGCAGGCAGAAAGAATCTGTGCCTGGGAAAGAAATATGTACCACTGGATACAAAACAGATCCCAGAGCTGTTTTGGGTCAGGAAGGGCATGAGTAGGAGTACAGGTGAAGCTGCTCTGGATCAGAGGCCTGGATCTGAAGTTAACAACATGGTGTCTGAATTCTGTGATCAAACACCATGACTAAAAAAGCAACTTGGGGAGAAAAGGGTTTACTTCAGTTTACAGTTTATGGTGCTGTAATTATGAAGGGAAGCCAAGGCAGGAACCTGGTGGTAAGAGCAGAAACACAGACCATGGATGAATGCTGCTCACAGGCTTGCTCCCTATGGTTTGCTCAACCTGCTTTCTTATGACACTTAGGACCGCGGGTCCAGGAGCAGCACCGTCTACAGTGGCCTGGCCCCTACCACATCAATTATCAGGAAAATTCTCCCACAGACTTACCTACTACTGAATCAAGTGGGGAACTGTAAGGAAAAGGGCTCTTGACCACCAGGATATGTTTCTCTTCAGAGCTGTAACACTTACAGGAGCATTTTCTCATTGAGGTTCCCTCTTCCCAAATAACTGTAGCTTGTGGCAATTCTCCCCCCCCCCCCCCCCGTACCACACACACACACACACACACACACACACACACACACACACACACACAACCAACCAACACATATGGCTTTTTGTGAACTGAAGAGCCTAGGCATACTTGTGCTAAATATGTTAAGGGACATGGGAGCCAACAGATTCAGTGGGGTAGGACTGCAGACTCTTAGCTTAGGGCTTCCTCACTCTTAGCATAGACTTGGGGACTCTGACCATCCTGACCTATAACTGTTACACACCAGGATCACCTGGATGATGCTATACTTCAGTTCCTCCTGAGCCCTGGAGCTCAGCCATGTTGCATAGCCACCTTCAACTGCAAGTTGCAGTTCTGGCCATTATCAGAAGCACTTGTTCTAGGGGACAGTGCTTTACATAAGCTTGCCCATATGTTCTACAGAGCAACACACATACACATGCAGTCACCCATTTCTCAGGACCTTCCTTTATTCCAGTGCTCCACAGCTGTCTCCAGCTGTCTCTAGAAGCAAGGAGTAAGGCATTCTTGCTGCCATCTGTCTGAACAGATGGAGACTTCAGCATGACTCCATTGATACCACACTTCCTCTTATCCAATATCCTTGGGCCCCTGTCCCAACTCCAGAGGATAAGAGTACAATGTGGGCACTTGTGGAACCATCTCCAATTTTTCCTCAGAAGCCCCATGTGGCCTTCCCACTAGGATCCTTAGGCTGATTGAGTTCCTTCATACCTCATGGCCTTAAGAGGCTAGCAGGGAGATTGTGCAAGCTAGGAAGGGCCTGGACAACACCCTCCACAGGGATGGGAAAAATAAAAATTGTAAATTCCTGAGGTTAAGCCAGAGTCCTGTGTCTCCTGTGTCTATCATTGGTCTCATTCCCTGTGCTACTCACTGCTGCAATGGTCAAGACAAGCAGTGCCTATGAATAAGAACTGGAAAGAAGCTGTGTCTGCAAAGACCAATTGATTAGAATTGCAGCCTTGTGAGGAAATTGGAATGTTGTAGGCCTACAAACTAATTGGTTTATCTTGGGCTACTTGTAGTCCTCTGGAACAGCCATTCCTTGCCCACTTCTTTTTGGGAACTAAAATCTTGTGACTAATGGATAAAACCTCTTAGAATCTATTTTTTCTCCCTCTTAGAATCTACTAACTTAGTAAACCACTAGCTTCTACCAACCCAAAAGCTCAGATATTCTCTTGGGCCTATAGAAAAGCTTCTCCCATCTCACGTTAACTGCTTCTCTGATGTACCGATGTTGCAATTTCCTAGGGTGGAAGGTGTGAACAACCCTAGGAGCAAGAAATAGTCCTCCTTTTTTTTTTTTTTGGTTTTTTCGAGGCAAGGTTTCTCTGTGTAGCCCTGGCTGTCCTGGAACTCACTCTGTAGACCAGGCTGGCCTCGAACTCAGAAATCCGCCTGCCTCTGCCTCCC